>APFE030814615.1:70444-100398 GCA_000404065.3 Pinus taeda | reverse complement strand
TTTTTTGTGAAGTCTGGCGTAGCTAATAACGGTGCTTGGCACATTGCCTCTTTAAGATGTTCAAAGGCCTTCGTTGCTTCTAAAGTCCATGAAAATGCATCTTTCTTCAATAATGTTGTTTTCAGAATGTCTTCAGTCATCATTCTTATTTGCTGATACCTTGAATGAAGATCCAACTTGGTGAAGTAAATTAATCCATGCAATTCATCCAATAATTCATCAATGACAAGAATGGGAAATTTATCTTTAATAGTGAGTTTGCTGAGCTCTCTATAATCCGGACACATGCGCCATGACCCATCCTTCTTGTGCATCAATACTACTAGAGCAGAGAAAGAACTTTGACTAGGTTGAATTATACCAACCTCTAGCAATTCTGCAACCATACGTTCAATTTCGCTCTTTTGGGCATAGGGATTTCTGTAAGGCCTGATGTTTGGAGGAACACTTCCTGAAATCAAATGAATAGAATGATCATGATCATGAATAGGTGGGAGGCCTTTGGGAGTCTCAAATAACTTGGAATGGTTGTCCAAGTCTTTTTGGGGATATGGAGAAATAGATGATTTCGATGTGAGAACCTCTCGCGAACATAATTGTGCTACTACGCCTTGTTTTTCTTCCTTTAGAAGCTTTGTCATTTCGTTAGTGCTGATTATCTTTCATGGTTTCCCTTTGATACTCCTTAATTCAACTTCCTTTCCTTTCAACGAAAATTTCATGAAAGGTTCTTGAAAATTAAAAGCTATTGTACCCAAGGATTGTAGCCATTGGACTCCTCATACAACATCAACACCACCCATTGGAATGGAAAGAATTGGGCTATTCAATACATATTCTCCCATGGATAACTTGATATTATGGCACTTTCCAGAGCAATTTATGGTTTCTCCACTTCCAACCATCACTTGACACTCTGGTGCTGGATATAGGAAACAACTCAATTCCTTGGCTATCTTACAATGAATAAAATTATCGATATTGCCCGAATCAATCAACACTATTACTCTTTTCTTCTTGGTATGTCCTTATATCTTGATAGTTCGAGGAGTGGTAATTATGGCCAATTCATTACAAGATATGGTTGGATTCATTTCTACTTTCTCGATGTGATCTTTCACTTCTTGAACCTTTTTCTTCTTGATATTTCCTTCTACCTTGAGAGTTTGAGGAGTAGTAATTCTTGCCAATGCTTTACAAGATATGGTCGGATTCATTTCTTGTTTCTCTGGGTTGGTTCCTAGTGTATATCCTCTTATTTTTATGTTTCTTGATCATTTTCTTCAACCTCTTCACAAAACATTGTAAAATAATTTCTTCTTAGCACACCTATGACCTTTAGTGTATTTGCTATCACAAATGTAACAAAACCCTTTTTCTCTTTTTTCTTCCAATTGTTGTGGTGTAAATCTTGTAGGTTGTGGAAGGCTAGGAGCAAAAACACTTCCATATTTATAGTTGTGAGTGGTGGGAATCCTTACTTTCATAATTCCGCTTTCAATTTTTCTTGCCAACATGGATGCCTTCTCCAATGAATCAAGTTCCCAAAGATGAACCTCATGTTGAATGTTATATTTTAAAGTCCCTATGAAGACATCAATCCTTTGCTTCTCTAGAATATCATTTACTCTTATATTCAATTTTTGAAAGTCCTCAATGTGCTCTGCCATTGAACCCTTTTTTTTGAGATTTATCAGTTGGCTAAAAAAGGTGTTTCTCTTTGTATCCTCATAATGTGTTATCATTTCATCCGTGAAAATTGACCACGTGACAAGTGGTTTATGAGAACAAAGCCCTTCATACCATAAAAATTGATTCGGTTCTAAATATAAAGATGCATTATGTACCTTTTGTAACAGTTGCACCTCATGTAGATCAAAATATTGCTCCATTTGTAGTATACAATTTAACGAATTCTTGCCATTAAACTTCCTCATATCGTTTTTTCTTGTTTTTAGGAGCTCAATCTTGAAACGATTGTAACTCTGTAATTTCGGATCTTTAAGTTCTGAAATTTCGGTCTATGATAGCCCTATGAGTCCTCTTTCTAACCCCATAATTCTGATCAAGACTAGATTATGTAAGGAAGAGTTATGCTAAATCTCCCACAATGACCTAATTATAGATTGGTTTAGTAGAGAGAACTTGTACAAAGTGCCACGTGTCATTGTTTCAATATTAGGACCTAAAACTGATACTCATAATACTACAATCTATCCTCTTTCTGCAACTTCTTATGAAATTTCAATCTGATGCATAGAGAGAAAGTTATGAAGATTTTCCCAAGGTCACCTATTTGGGATGTAATTCAGGAGCCTGCAGAAACCCTAAATGTCATGGACTGTATCTCCGAAAATATAGCGAAAAAAGATCTAAAATTTGGGCCTGAGCTTCACCAAGTTTTTGGCTCAAATAGATTTTAATTTCAGAGTCTGAAATTTTGTATAAAAACAATTATAGTGAAAATGCCACAATGACCTATTTGAGATGGAATTCTGGAGCTTGCAAAAACCCTAACTTCCTCAGATCATATCTTCGAAAATATAGCGAGGCAGATCTGAAATTCTAACTTGATGTTTAGAAGGTTTCGTCTTGAATGGGTTTCTTTTTAGCTTCTAAAACGTCGCAAAAAAAAAAAAAAAAAAAAAAAAAAAAAAAAAAAAAAAAAAAAAAAAAAAAAAAAAAAAATAAAAAAATATATATTTAATATAATATAAAATAAAATTCCACGATGACTTGTTTGGAGCAGGGAAACCCTATAATTCAAAGCTCTGATACCAAATGTTATGAAACCAACTCATAAAAAAGATAGATCAACACCTTAGAAATTATCCTCTTTGAGGGGGCAACCTCCTTTACATTAAACAAATCAAAAATTCTTAGATGATACAAAAGACAATACCTGCTTTCTATATATAGGAGTTTAAGGGGTCATAATATAATCAGAGCCAACATAACAATAATAATGTAAGGGCACAATAATAACAATACTGGGCTTCTATGGGGCACAATAATAACAATATGGGGACTACATGGGCACAATGATATAATAAGGGGGTTGCACTAATAACAATAAGGGGTTACACTAGTAATATAGGGACCTAACACTCGCCGATTGCAATTTGAGATAAGACAGTCGACTGACAGATTATGGCCCGTTGTGCAGCGAAATTTTCACCCTGATAGCGCGTTTTTTAGGCTAATTTGTAGGATCATGTTGGAAATGGGGCAATTTGTGTAGCGATTAATGGGAAAATAAGGGGAAGTCATAACTTCTTCAATTTTTCACCAAATTGGATGCAAAAGGAGGTTAGATGACCATTTTTTGGACATTTTAGACTGATAGGAGCAGGTTTTAGAAGCATTTGAGCATTGTAAACACATATTTTTACGTTTTTGAGCATAATAGAGAGGGCCAAGCCATTGGAAGCTGGACCAAGGAGACGTAACCCAGGAAGGGTGAACTCCTTTATCATGTGCTTATTGTAATGTGTTTTTTAGGATGTTCTATACATGTTTATGTTGTTGTTCAGTTTCTGATTTATGTTAAATTGCTCATAAAATTAACATAAAAACTCTTCATTTCACTTGTAAAAATTCATGAATCCTTAAGCACAATGAAGGCATTTTGTTAATAATCTGAGGAAGATCTTAGCACTGCAAACTAATATTCTAAATCAGATCAATTTGGTATCAGAGCACTAGGTCTTGTTTTGTGAAAGAAGGATTTAATTGTTTGCAAGTTTATGTCATGCTTACAAGGTGAAAACTCAAAAGAGGTGAAGGAAAGCTAGTTAGAAGTCCTAAATTTGGGTAAAGGGGAAGGAGAGAAAGGTTGCCACAATCTCCAACACCAGTTCAACCTCAAGTTGCATTTGAGACTCCAAAGATCAAGTCTCATGAATGAGAACCTACAAACATGATAGAAGATGAGAAGACCTTCATAAAGGCTTTCTTTGATATGACAGAGATGGTGAAGGTCCTCTATGAAGAGAAGAATAACTGGTTGCAAGGAGAAAGTTCCAAACCTACCAAAGGAGAAGGATCTTCAGGAGGAGGTAATGGGAATGGAGACAAACCTTCACCCTCTCCACCATCTTCTTCATCTTCTTCTTCACAAGCATCCTCACACTCTTCCAGTAACACAACCCTTATTCATACTCAGCATCATTCTTCAAAAGGATCTGGTGAATCACCTTTTCTAAAACTTGATGTTAAATTCGAATTGCCCATGTATAATGGTGAAGTGAATGCAGAGAAGCTTGATAATTGGATTCGTCAATTGGAGGTCCATTGTAGGATTTAAAACCTTCAAGAGGATGACATAAAGATTCAGTTAGCTTCCTTGAGAATGGAGGGTGCAACACTTGTATGGTGGGAATCAAAGACCCGAAAGGAGATTAAAAAACATGGCAAGATCTCTATTTCTTGGAATGATTTCATTACTACAATTAAAAGACAATTCTACCCTCTAGCTTATATGTAGAAATCCATCATGAATTGGCAAAACTTTAGACAGCGTAAAGGTCAAAAAGTGCAAGATTACACCCAAGAATTCAGAAAAATGTCTCTGATGTTAGGTGTAGATTTGCAATCACAGGACACATTGTTGAAGTACATAGGGGGTTTACACAGTTACCTTAGGCATACTATCTTAATGTTTAATCCCAATAATCTAGATGATGTGTGTGTGCAAGCCACTCATCTTGAGGCAAAAGGGAAAAACATCCCAGAAGAAGGTAGTAAAAATCCGTTTAAGGGTAAAGAGAAAGAAAAGGGTTTCAAGGGAAAGAAAAATGCATCCATTAAAAAAGGAGAGCAAACAATCTGTAAACATTTCTCCAGAGAGGGTCACGATTAAGCTCACTATTGGAAGTTTAATCCCGAAATGAAACCAAAGAAATTTAACAACAAAGGAAAAGAAAAGGCAGTTGTCGTCACTCAAGAGGATTTGGGATCCAAATCGGGTGATGAAACAAAAATCACAACCATGGGGTTTCAAGGAAAGGAATCCATTGCCAGCACTAGTTCTTCAAACTCACATAATGAAACTCCAAATGAAAAGAGGAGAATAGAACTGTTTCACATAAGGGTGATCTCAAAACATAACAAGATTGATACGTTGTTTCATGGAGGCTCTCAAGCCAATCTTATCTCATAAAACATTGTTAAGAGTTTAAATCTGGAAACTGTTCCACATCATAAACTATATCCACTTGAATGGGTATGTGACTGCACAATTGAAGGTTACTAGAGAGTGTAAACTGAAATTCACAATCACTGCAAAATTCATAGATGAAGTGGAGCTTGACATTGTGTCGTTAGATATATGTGGCATCGTTTTGGCAGCCCATACCTTTATGAAAAAAACACTATCTTCCATCAACATAAAAACAAATATCACATATTCAAAAATGGAGTAGAATATATTGTGAAAGCTCACAACAAAAAAGCAAATCTTTCAATTGTTAATGCAGGGCAGATGAAAAGACTAGTGAATTCGAGCAAGAATTTTGTGCTTCTAATGATCAAACCCAAGGATGATATTGATTATGAAGCATTTGATGGTTGTAATTTAAATTTGAAAACTAATTTGGTTGACGTTGTTAACCAATCTGATGAAATGTTTCAGGGATCAAAGGGATTAATTCCTAAGAGGGGAATCCAACTGGAGTTATAGTTGCAACAAAAGTATCTTCTTCCTAACATTGGCATGTACAAGATGCCAGTGATGAAAAGCACGGAAATTAAGATGCAAGTCCAGGGATTGTTGAATAAAAGGATCATTCAGCCTACTCCTTTACCATGTGGTGCACCTCTTGTTTTGGTGCCCAAGAAGAATGGTAAGCATTTCCTTGAATGGGATTCAAGAAGTGGTTTTCATCAAAGTATAGTTGTTGAAGGAGATATATGGAAGACACAAATTAAAACCAAGTAAGGTTGGTTTGAATGGCTTGTTATGATTTTCAGTCTTTTCCATTCTCCTACTACTTTTACGCATATGAATACAGATGTGTTGAAGCCATTTCGAGACATGATAGTCTATTTGGATGACATTTTCATTTTCAAAAAATTTCATTATGAACATGTCATGTGTGAGAAAAAAAATACTTGATGTTGTATGTCAAGAACATTTGTTTCTAAAGATTTCCAAGAATATGTTGGATACAACTTCTTTGATGTACTTGAGCTGTGAAATTGGTTCTTGCAAGCGTGTTCAAGTTCCTAAGGGCCTTTTGGTAGTCTGCGTGGAACATGGAGAAGGTGAGCTAAAGTTAGACCTCTCCAATATTGAATCAGTAATAGTCTGTGGGGGTATTGACTCCATTCCTGCAGAAACAGGTGAAAGAATCATACATTCCCGTGAAGCCGCGAATGCCTTTGCTATGCTTGTAATTTACACAGGCAGGCTCAAGATAGTCATTTGGATAAGAGGTTTTTTGGGAGAAGCAAAAACGTTGGAGGATAAATTTTGTTAATTTTTCTTTTATTGTAGTTCATTTGCATTCGTTGGTAGTTGTGCAAAAGGTCTTCCAATGGGGAGGCAAACAATGAGAGGCATTTGATGCTTTAAAACAAAATATTAGTATAGTTCCAGTACTTGCACTTCCAGACTTGAGACAGTCATTTAAGTTTTAGGTTGTTGTATGTGACTATGCCATGGGCGCAGTCTTTTTGCAATGTGGTAAGCCCATTTCTTTTAAATGATAAAATGTTTAAGTTGTAGTGACAAAGACACTTCCATTGGATGGGTTTTCTTTTACTATTCCACTTGGTCAAAAGGTATAAGAAAGGTATAAGCGACAAGTTTGTTGATGTAATTTCTAGGCATGTAGTTTGTATAGCTACTTTCCTCAAGCATCATTTTATTTTACATGAAATTTATGTTCAGAAAAATACATACTTTCAAGATGTATATTCAAGCTTGAGTCAAAGGAATCAATTGGAGGAATTTGTTTATCATTTGCATTATAATGTATTTTATCACTTTGGTAAGAAGGATGTTGCTACTGATAGTAACATGGACAAGGCCAAAGTGTTCAATGAACGACTCCAAATGGTACATCAAAAAATGCAAGAACAACTTGAAAAGGTTAATGGCAAGTACACAGAAAGGCACAACAAGAATCGTGGCGATCACAAGCTCCAATTTAGTGATCAATGGATCGATATTGGAAAGGTGAGGGAATTGAACCCTCACCTGTTGGTCAATTGAAAGTGATCTTTTGGGGTCCAAAAGAATTCTAGTGGGGAGGAATGATTAGGAGCTCAAAATTAGGCTAAAAAATCAAAGTGTTAGAATCTTGATAAACTTAGCTTTAGATCTTAGAGCTCGTCATTCTAAATCCAATGGTGTGAACGACACTCAAATCCGAGCTCATATGCAGAAGTTAGAGCAAGTCAATGTTCAGGTTTGATTTTGACACATGGCAGGATTGGATGATGTGGCAAGGTTCTTCAGCGAATGGGTAGGCACCAAGTGGGAGGCTGCCATTGGCCCCCGCATATCGCAAATCGCATGTTGCAGGCGAATTGTGTTAAAAATCGATAATAACCAGGGTTGCGATGCGATAAATCACAATCGCACTTTGCAGAAAGTAGAGTCCCACATTATATTACCTGTCGGTTCTCTATCGACTGTGAGATGTGATAGGTTCCCGATGCAATGCGACTATAGGTTCCAGTTAATTGTTTTGTTGGGTCTGCCAGATCGCAATCGCACATCGCCCCACTGCGATGATAAACCATAAGACCAATAGTTTCCTCGTTGATTGCGATTTGTGATAAGACAATCGACCGACAAATTATGGCCTGTCGCGCAATGAAATTTTTGCCCATTTAGCACATTTTTTGGGCTAGTTTGTAGGATCATGCTGGAAATGGGGCAATTTGTGGTGCAAATAATGGGAAAACAAGGCAAAGTCACAACTTCATCAATTTTTCACCAAAATGGATGAAAAAAGAGGCTAGCTAGCCATTTTTGGACATTTTGGATTGATTGGAGCAGGTTTCAGAAGCATTTGAGCATCGTAAACACAATTTTTTACACTTTTGAGCATAATAGAGAGGCCCAAGCCATTGGAAACTAGACCAAGGGGATGTAGCCCAGGAGTGGTGAACTCCTTTATCATGTGCTTGTTATAATGTGTTTTTGATGATGTTTTGTACATGTTTATGATGTTGTTCAGCTTCTGATTTATGTTAAATTACTCATAAAATTGACATAAAAACTCTTCATCTCACTTGCAAAAAATCATGAATCCTTAAGCACAATGAAAGTGTTTTGTTAATAATTTGAGGAATATCTTAACACTACAAACTAATATTCTAAATCAAATCAGTACCCCACCATTCGATAAGTGTAGATATCATCACGATATCCAATGCTTGGAACCAATGCCCCTTTGGTCATCCCTTTCAAATTTATCGAGAAACAAATTTACATCTTATAAGCCATCATAATATGGTAAATGGAATAACCTAGTGGATATACACCGGAGTGATTTAGTAAGTCTGTTGCATCGCAACGTTGATACTTCATGCAATCTATTATGCAAGTGCTCGAGCTCGTCATTTGAATTCAAGCTGCAGGAGCTGTCCTTTTCCCAAGTAATTCTTCCATCTGTCATAGGATTGATCCAATCCTCGTTCCATGTAGTAAGATTCTAGATCTATTCAATATCATCCTCCTCATAGTAATCTCAGACTATTTCGGTATACTGCGCAACTTCGGCTAGATCCAATGGAACAATGAATCTCATTTCCTTATTCTCAAACGTCATGTTGTGCTTCTTCAGGTCGATGATCGCATTCATATCAAATGCCCAATTGATTCCAAGCAATGTTGGTAGGAATTACTATCATCCACTATTTCGATTACCTCAAAGTTAGTTATAAGGTGCGCCCCTTCAATGTCTATAGTTACTCCATGTAAGCGTCCCATATGAATAATCTTTTGTTGGTTCCCCATTCGCAGCTGAATTGGGGACCACTGTACCGTCGACTTTCCAATTCTTTCCCAGGTTTGTCTAGGAAAAACATTTGCATCAGATCCCAAATCTAAGATCACCTGGTCGATTTCAAATTCTCCGATCTTTGTAGTCAATCTCATCTCCCGACCAATCATTTTCTTACTTTTGTTTAATCTATGTATTGCGCTTTGTTCAGGTAATGAATTATCCTTGCTAGCGTAGTTGTTTATTAGCTCTTGCAGTCCTGCCACTGCTTTCTGGTCCCTTAAGACCTTCATGCAGGTTTGCATGAAGGATTTTAATACTAAGGGATTGTATCTTGCGCAATAGTGATCTCTTTATGCTTCTTTGTTCGTGCATTCTGATTCTTTGATGTGGAAGCCCCTAAATCCACAAAGCTATTCTTCACCTCCATAAATGTTTCTTTTACCTTATGCAAATCAAATTCATTATTTTTATCAGCAGCCCTACACACCCACGTATTCTCTTTTGGTTGTTTCTTTACGGCTTTATCTTCCCAGGTAGCTATATCACTTCATGTGACTATATTAACATTTGGGCCATCTTCGTGTGATTCTAACCTCGTCATTTGGATTTTCTGAGTGGGATATTGGTTCTTCTTCTCTTCCATCTTTGAGATGAGTATAGGACAATATTCTATTATGTAATCAAACTGTCGACAATACTGGAAAGAGGGGTGTGTTGGGTTCTAACAATCTCACGCATAGTGGTCTGGTTGCCCACGATTGTAACAAAAAATCTGTCTGTAACCTCTTCCAGCTCCTCCCCCTTGTCCTCTTCCTCGTCCCTGGAATCCTCCGCGCGTTGCAGGTGCACCTTGATCCTGTTGTGGACGTGTCTCAGCCTGTACTCTATATGTCGAAGTTTTTTTCCATCATTAACTCATAGCTTTGGCAATTGCGTTCATCATGGCCTATAGACTTACAAAAATTGCAGAATAGTTGTTGGGGAGTCTGTATGAACTTCTGCAACAAATGAAAATTGTTGGTTGAGTGTTTTCATGTTATTTGGCAGATAGTGCACCAGGGTATTACACCATTATTTGGTCTAGCAGAAGTTTTTGGCTTCTAGGGGTTAGGACCTCCCCCAATTAGATAGTTCTAATATTTTGGGCAATGATCCTTGTCATGACCATTTCCTTTGCACTTTAAGCACCACACTTCAAAACGGGTCTCATTTTTGACCTCTTTTCCTTTTTTGAGATCTTGCAACTCCATATGCAGGATAGCTAGCTACGTCTAAATCTGCTGCACTCCTAGATTCGTATCCTGAATAGGAGAAGCCTCCAACTTCATAACAATTTCCAACGCTTCATCCTACAATCCAAGCTTCTGTTGTGAAAATGGTAATCTCAAATGGGGCAACAACGTAGAAATATACCAATCCTTATGTTGCTCATTTGGAATCTTTAGATTAGCCTATTGTGGCAGATGTTTCAGCCTTTGAACAATATCCCATGCAGATTCATTCACCTTCTACTTAATTTCTTTGACCTTAATCACATACTGGGGTTGAGACTTTGGCTTTCTGAATTCATTATTC
This sequence comes from Pinus taeda, assembly GCA_000404065.3. Taxonomy (NCBI): domain Eukaryota; kingdom Viridiplantae; phylum Streptophyta; class Pinopsida; order Pinales; family Pinaceae; genus Pinus; species Pinus taeda. The sequence continues at coordinate 89,863 of APFE030814615.1, read as the reverse complement.
AACGCATCTTTTGTATCTTTCAATGACGCAGTTGGATTAGTCGTACTGTACTTAATATGCTAAGTCAATGCCCTATCTTGCATTGATGTGACCCACTGTGCTTTCTTCATATTGTCATTTGTTATCTGCTGTGACTTCCACACAACATCTGCTAGAAACCAGAATTGATCAGGGTCTTCTATCCCCAAACCCCTGAATATAGGAATCTTCATAGCATTCGCCATACTAAATAGTGGAGGTGGAGATGGAGGTGGAGGCATAGGTGTGTGAGGTGGAGGTGATGGCGGAGGTGGAGTGGATGGATGTGGAATTCCCACAGTGCCTTGATCTACTGACTGCGGTGCACCTTTGGGCATCTTCATACTACTACTTTCTTCTTCACTATCAGATGCTCCCAGCAGAGGACTATACTCAACAATTGTATCTAGATCTTTTATATGTTGTTTCCCACTTTGCGTAGCTCCCGTCGAGCTTATTCTAAACATCAATTTAGTGGCATAACCCATTTCTCACACAATAGCATTTTAATCCAGGTTTTTGGGGACTTTAGATACTTACCTCTTGGTCCTTTGAAAAAACAACGTTCATCTTAGCTATAACTGGCAGACGTATCAATCGTGATTCAAGTGATAAATCCGCCCAAAATACTATCGATCTTGTAATCGACAACCTTCATAACCTTGTATTTTGATCCTTTCAAGCACTTCACTAACTTTGGAGTCCACACAATAGGGTTATCCAACTTCCAGGTAGGTTGACCATTCGCCAGTTTAGCCAACCATTCGTATAATTCACGAGAAAAAGAGAAAAATAGAAAAAGAAAACTTTGTGTTCGTTTGTATACAAATATCTCTTCTTCTTTTGACAAGCGTAGATTCCTGTTTTCTTGAGCTACAAACTCATGCAGCTTCTGATCTATCTACTTTTCAATCTCCTTCTTTGTTGGTCTCCACAAACCCCACATCACATGTCCCTCAGATAGATTCTAGTCCCGACAACGAAACAATTTGTTGCCTTGAGGGGGCTTGGACCCAGGTTTGGAGTTAGCTACGCTAACCAACAAAACTCTACACTACGGCCCTTTCGGCAACAACCCGCGTAGTGCAAGTTGTAGTCTCACCCGAGGCAGTATTGGGGGATGCTAGAACCAAGTTTCTACATCCAGAGGGCTATCTGATGTGTTTTCTGCAGATCTAGTGCTTTATTTTGACCTTCGCGAACCCTAACCCTTGAAATCGATAAATTACAATAAATAACAGTTAATAGATTTTTATCCTTCGTCGATTGCGCTAAACATGCATAACATCATACAAATAAGGAGATATATGTCTTTGTGAATCTATTAAGTACTTTTCCCAATTAAATGCATTCAACAGTTCATAAATACAGTAACTTAATAATTAAATAGTGATACACATATACAAAGATATTACTTCAAAATATGCATTTATTATGCTTCATTTTCTCAGTTACAAACTCTTTCCAACCCTACACACACAGCTATAGGGGCCCGCGCACTCACCTGCAGACTTACCAAGGTCTCCATGCACATAGCTGCAGAATCCTTCCCCTTTGCCCAAGTACATAATAGACAAATTTAGACTCAATTGATGCACTTTCTTTTCTTCTTCTTACTTATGACTCTTCTATGACTTCCTTTTATACTCTTCCCTCATTACAGTACCATGGTCTATGAACCATGGGCGGGTCTCAAAACAACTTGACTTTAACAAACTAAGGGGATTTGACCTTCCTAAAGCCCCTTTAACTCCTATTGATTTGCGTTACTCGCACTCCGCTCCTCAAAATGTGGAGACTTTACAATATCTTTACAAACTTAGTAAAACTTTAACAAAATCGGACCCAAGGGACCCTGTCCCAATATATGGTCACATAAGGGCCATGTGGCCTAGGGCTGGACCCATGTTGGAGTGCCTTCTGCCAAGTGCCCCAAAGGCTACGCTTGTGGTTATATGTGGTGGTAATGACCCTGGGCTAGGGCTCTTTCCTTTGCTCTCGCTCTATTGGCTCTAGCGTATGGTCTGATGGGCTATATTGTTGTGGGCACCTGGACCTCGGGCTGCTTATGGTTATATGTTGTGGTTGTGACCCTAGGCTAGGGCTCTTTCCTCCGCCCCCGCTCTAGGGTATGGTTCGATGTGCTATATTATTGTGGGTGTCAGGACCTCGATCTAGGGCTAATCCCTAGCCCTTGGCTCCCTTGTTTACGGTCTCATGGGCGTGGGGTGGTCGGGGGCTAGGGCTTAGCCCTGGACCCTTTCCCCAAATAACAAGTGCACAAACCTTAAATAGAAGTTGGGTGATATGGATATTAAGAACCACCATGTGCCCTAGTGGTAAGGCGCTTGACCTATGCTCGACCGATCCTGTGTTTGAGTCTTGTGGGGGGGGAATTTTGGTCCATGCATAATTTTAATGCATCCTCGGGAGGCCACATGGCAACCATCCATTGGCCCATGTTGCTTCCACCCATTGGACCATGAAACCACAACCAATCAGAACTCAATAGAATTCGACCAATCCAAAGAGGACAAGTGGAAGCCTGTCATTGACCGACATTGTACTATCAACGTGCCCAGTCACCTTTCCCAGTCAGCACATGGACGAACTGCACAGTCAATGTACCTACAATTTCTTTTTCTTGTTTGGGAAAATGATAAGAATGCGATATCAGGAGGATATGATATCGGTTTTGAGCGATTCAAGTTGCGTTGGATTAAGATCGATGAGCTCTTCGATTTGGCATCGGTTTTAAGAAGTTCTGGGCACTTTCATTTTTTAGCTTAAAATTGATCACCTGATCACAATGCAATGCCATCATTCTCGGGACAAAGGGAAAATAAGGTTTGGTGTGTAGCGATGTAGAGGAATGATGGGGAGGAGTGCAAACTCTCTCCCCATACAACCTTAACCTTGTGTAAAGGATGGAAGACTCTAGAAGTTGGTATGGTAAGTACTTGGTTATTAATGTATGGAATTATGCAAAGCTATAAAGGAAGGTAATTGTCTACAATCGAGGAAATGATCATTGGCACAGTGCATCAGGTGAATAATAATGACAACATCATTAAGGATGAGGGAGGAGTTTCACTTTAGGATGTGCAACTGTAACATAAGGGTATATATTTTATGGGGCCTCTGTTAGTTTTGTATTGGTTTACTAGCATGTTATTTTCCTTGCTTAGTTTATTTGCTGCAATGCCTACGCAATTTTATTTGCAAGAGTTTCTTGGAGTGGAACAAAGGTCCTTTTATCCATGAGACTCTCGATGGCCATGGCCTAAGGCTAAGTGATATTCTTGTTGATGAGTTGCTTTCCTCAACATGGCCCCTCTATTTTTTTTTTTTAGCAGTCATAATAGAGATAGGACAAGTGTGGAGTTTTATTGTTGGGTGGTTTGTTATTTATCAACGCATAATGGCAAGAGTTTTGAGGTAGGCTAAAGGAGAGGGGGGAGTGGAATAACAATATCTAGGTAGGTAGATATTCCTCTTCCACTCAACCTACCCATCCTTCTTTGATTGATGGTGCAACCTAAGAGGCAAAAAAAATGTTATCATAGTTAATGTCTGATGGAAGATCAGAGACAGATGGAGGAATTGTAGAAGGGGGTCGAGTATAAGAAGAAAACATCATTATAGTATCAAATTTTGGAGGTGGTGAAGGGATAGATCTATGACCCTATCCATTCTCATATAAGGGAGATAAAGTTTTTCAAGGTTGTTAAGACATATTGGATAATAAATACCATATGGTTTAGGCCCTGGAAAAACACACACAACATGAAATGATACCCTGCATACACCTAGAATTGTTAAGGGAAAATTCAAATTAATGTGCAAAGGGGTATTTGGCATTAATTTCTTAGTTGTGTCGATTTCAAGAGGATACACAGACTGACCATAGGAGGAGGAATTAGTTTGCACACCTTCCAACCCATCAACCTCGAGGATGAGGAGCATCTCCCAAGCCCAGAGAGGGAATAAAGTGAACCTGCTAAAGAAGTTGAGGAGAAGAAGGAAGAGGGGTAGTTCCAACCACCCCTTGCTCATTAGTATGGTTTAGACATCATTATCTTTTTCATAGTAATTATTTAGGAATGTAGATAGATACAAGAATCTAATTTGTTATTTGCAAACCTTTTTGAACCTATGTTTGGATAATCCACACTTGGTGATGATTAAAATGTTAAACATTAAGTTGGGAGGTTCATTGGTTTTCCTTGTGGATGTCACGTAACAATAAACTAATTTTAGTTTTGATTTTGTCTATAATGTGAAAAATGGTTGATTTTAGATTTTAAAAAAATAATAATTAAAATAAACAAGTAAATAAATAAATTAAAAACATTTTAATGTAGTGTTTTCAATACAAGTATAAATGGGTACGAGGTTAAATTGCAATTGGGGGTAGTATTTGGTTTTATGTATGGAATTAAGGTTATGTATTGATCCAGGCCTGGGTATGATGAAGGACCCTTCCAAGACCTTTTACTTTCGTGATGTGTTAAATTGCATTTTAAAAGAACATTAATGAATACATATGCATTCAGAAAAGAAGAGGAACATAACAATCATCAACACATGGAAACCTAAGCGTTGATAACGGAGTTCGTCCAGGAGGGACTACATCTCCGGGCCCCGGTGTCAAGATGGTGGAGGCCGCTGCATTAAGTGTTGTCAATAAAGATGATGTACACAAGAGATGATGTAGCGATCATACAAGGAAACATGCCCTCACACAAGAGTGTCTCTAAGAGATGTTCCACAACTAGAACTCTCAATCAAAAGATTGCTATCATTATGACACAAAAACATGCATGATGAACATCCCGCCTACATGGCATAAAAAGGATTTCAAAACAAAACATACATGACGACAATAAGAGTATCCCAGCAACATACAACAAGGGATCTAAAAAACATAACATGATGAGTTATGACAAGAAGTACATCATATAGAAGATTCTGCATCAAATCAAGCAAGAAATCATGACAACATGTAAGAAACAAGATCATTCATCAATATCAATCCAAGGATCTGTGTAGCATAATGTATAAGAAGAAATACATGAACAAATCATATGCCTCACACCACGGGTCATCTGAAGAAGTGGATGTTCATATCTTTAGCAAAAAAATCCATGGTGAATAGTGTTGTTCACATTGTCGATGCGCAGGCATAGCCCATTACCAATTTGGACTTCGGCTCCCCTTGCATCGATAGTTTTCTGGCTTTCACAGTTAGCGGAATCTAAAACATAGTTGTCAATAAGATGAAGCTTGCTGAACCATCAACCTCACAGCATCGATGGTTAGAAGAAGACTGTTCGGGACTCTCTGCAATGTATCTCTCAGGTTATCTGGTTTTGTAGCGGTCTGGCTATGTCACTCCAGCTCTGCCTGACCTTATGGTTCTTTGGCTAACCTTCTCGCACTGCCTCGTTCACGCTCCATGGCTCTACGACTCTGCGGTGCTCTGGCTTTTAGGCGCTCTGAGTAACTCGGGACACTGTCCAACTATCTCTGGCTTAGTCTAGCCGTCTCGTTCTGTGGCTTTCCTTCAGGTGCAACCTCCTCATTGGCTCTCAGGCACACTGGCACACTGGCTCTCAGGCTCTTTGGCACTCTAGCCTCGACTCTCTGCATTCCTCGTGTTTTATAACACGTTTTATGATAAAGGCCACTTTAAAACGGGATCTGTTTTGGTTATAATAGAAATTGTCTGAACAAAAGGTTTGGTCGGCGCAACAAAACCATAGAAATACCTTTTTTTTATGTTAAAACAGACAAATACATGCGGAAACACAAAATACATAGAAAACATTGAAAAATCCGATAATCCGAACTTCAAATTTCATCAAATCGAGCTTATTAATCCATCGGGTCTGCGCTATATCACAATCGCATATCACTCTATTATTGGCCCTACATATTGGCTGATCGCCGATTAGATCTGGACCGTTGATCTGTTCCTTGATCGGACAGTCTAGATTGCGTTGCATCTCGCTATCACATTGCCCCTTGGTATTTGGGATTATTGATCTCCTGACCGCTGATTTAATCCTAATCGTTGATCTGTTTCCGATCCAACGACTGAGATCGCGTGTTGTTGATCACTATCACATATTGTTATTGCTGTAGCCTGAGGGTTCTTCCCTTGTCATACGCCAACGCCAATCGTCGACGCCGATAATCGACAATCGCTATATCGCATGTCGCTTGTCCCGATATCGCACATGGCATGCCCCCGACTTCCGATTTATTAGAGATCTCTGATCGGGGGTTCCCTTCCACTTGCCTTAAGTCCGCCCCTTTGGACCCTCAGATTGCGATTTGCCTTATAAGGCTTTTAGACCCATTTTTAGAGGAAATGCCTCTTTTTTCAAAGGAACCAAGGTGAACTCTTTTCGCGATAACTTCATCATCCGAACTCAGTTTGGAGTGTCATTCACACCGTTGGAATCAAGATGACGAGATCTAAGCTTTGGTCCTGGGTCGACTTCATTTTGAACACTTTGATTTTCGGGTATTCATAACTCCTCCTTGTCCTGTGTGTCTTTCTGGAGCCACCTGGATTAGGTATTATTAGGAAACACATGACCCATTATAGGTAACCTTGGCAATGACCATAAGGGACAATGGATTTCTTGTGGATAGTATTTAGGCTAAAATTTCCCTTTGGCCCTATATCAAGACCTAAAATTGCTTCTAATTGGCTAAGAGCTTGTCTTCCTCAGGTGCAATGAAAAAGGAGAATGGCCCGAGACCCAAATGTATATGGGATGAATGTAAATCAAGCCCTTTACAAACAACATCAATTAATTTCAGGGTTCATGGTTTTCCTTTAATAACGATGACGACTTAACCCATGTTCATATGTATCAATTAATTATGGATATCCTAATTTCTAATTAACAACTAAAATATCACAGACTTTGTCACTTTTAAATAAAAAGTAAAAAAAGAAGTACAACATCTAATCCCAACATTTTCTAACGTCACATATTGACTTATTTTTAAAATCATGTGTTCAAGAATAGCTTTAATTATCAAAGTTGATTATTTTTATGTAGGCAATGCATGCATAAAATAACTTAAGCACACTGAAATATGAAGAGGTAGTCCAAGGTTTACAACTAACAACAATTAAAAAGTAAAAGTGAAGAAGAAAAGTCTAATGATAGAGGTGCACCTATTTTGGTCTCGAGCTAGGATATAAGATTTAAGCATGGGGTCTTGGCTATTGAATATGGATGCATGTTTAAGGTAATGTGAATTATTTACAATGGTTTGCTGACATTAAGGGAGAAATTTTGTATTCAAAAAGGTTGTGGTTAAATTGAATAAAAATGTAATATAAATTAAAGAGATTGGTGTAACTTGTAATTAAAAACACATAATATATTATCGGAAAACTTTATGTTCTTGTCCTTCCAGTTTCAATTTTTATAGGCTTAATAGGTGTCTTTCGTTGCATACTGAAACAGAAACTAAATGATTAGTGAATGGTTTTGTAGAGATCTTTACTGTGTATGGGTGTGAGGATTTGTCCAACGTTTTTCATTGACACTCCACCCATCCTTATGAACACACGAAGTAGAATGAATAGAAAATAGTGCAATTATATTTGTGCAAGAAGAATTAGCTAGAACATTAGATTCCAATGTTAAATGGTCCAAGGTCAACTAGGTTTCTAAATTATGGACGAGAAATGGAGAAAAATATGAACATTCAAATAAAAAAAATGGATTGTGGAAGCCTACGAACTCTTAACAAACAAACAATACAACAAAGCATAGTAATTATAGGGAAAGAAAAACTAGAAATTATGTCCTTCAAGGGCTTCAACTTTTAAGCCTACCTAAGTCCTCATTGAAACATTCTTAGAGCAAATTTTCACTTTAGGTTTAGCTATAGGATTAAATTCAACCATGATTTCAAATGACTCCTCATTCAAATAAGTGCAGGATGTCCAAATCCTCCTCATCATTTAGAGACAATTTGTATGGAGAGGAGACCCTAGAGGAAGCACAATCCAATAGGCTGGGAGACAAGACAACCTCTTGAGGGAGGTTAAGATGGTCCAAAATCATTCCAACTAAAGACTACAAAGAACCCAATTGTGGTGTTATCTCCATGTATTTTCAGTATGAATTTGCATGAATGCATTGACCTCTTTCCATTTGCCTAAGTTGTAGAAGTTGTTATGGTTTCAACTAAACATTGGTCCCTGGCTCTTTTGTGGGGTTTATAATATTGTCACTTTCTACTTTTTTATTTCATCCCTGTAAATTTTATCGTCAATGATTGATATAATGGTGGGTGAGGTGGTCATGATGGAGTTCCTTTATTACATTATAACAAAATGCTAAGCCTCAGGGGCTAGCACGTGGTATCCTAACTATTAATATGTGGGTTCATTGAGACGAGAAAAGTAGTAAATGCCACATGTGACTTACTAGACTTTGGTCCCATATTTGGACAATTAATAAAATGAATGCTCATTACCATAACTCCTCCAATGGTGGACAAAGTTTATCTCTGACTCTTCTCATGGATTATGATAGCAAGAGCAACAAAGAGAACAAATCCAATATCAACAGTACTAAAATACACTTAGGATACCATGTGATAGCTCATGAAGCTTAGCATTATGTCATGAGTTAACAGAGGGATCTCATCATGACACAATGTCAATGAGATGAGAAACATAGTAAATGTTATGTGTGCCTTACTAGACTCTGGTCCCATACTTGGGAAATTTAATGATTGAATGCTCATTATTGCAACTCCTCTAGTAATGGATAAATTCTCATGTCTAACTCTTATTGTGGATACATTGACAAGAGCAACCAAGAAAGAATACCCATAATCAATAATATTGACATGCAATTAGGATATCATGTGCTAGATTGTGAAACTTAACATTTTGTCGTAAGGTGAAAAGAGGCTTCATCGTGATACATTGTCAATGAGACAAGAAAGGCAATACATACAACATGTGCCTTGCTAGACTTCAGTCCCATGCTTGGGCAATTGATGAATTTTATGCTTATTATTGTGACTCCTCCAATGAGACACAAACTTTATCTTTGACTCTTATTGTGGATTATAATGTCGAGAACAACCAAGAAAACAAACCCTAAATCAACAACATTGATATCTATAACACAACCACCATTCACCTTGCATGCTAGGTACCCTTATTTACAAAAAATGGTGGGGATAAAGAATGCATTTGCAAAATTAATAGGCTCAAAATAGTACAAACTACATGTATCCATACAGGAAAAAAATAAACATCTCTATCGCTAATGTCCATATCACAATCCCACGCAACCCTTTAAATAAGATTCATTGCTCCCCCATAAACAAAGCCTTTGAAGCATTTGAATGTCACACAAATCTAAATGCAAATTGATAATTAAGGCCAAAACCAACTTGTGCACCTAAACATCTTAAACAATAGAACAACAATACATAACTAAATTGAGATTTGCATCCCTTGTCATTCAAAGAACAAACCCTCATTCACATAATGAACAATAAAGTGAACATAACACAAACTTTTTGTATTACCACAAATTAAAGGTTAAAAACCCAAACAACAATGTAAATGATGCAGTAACAATTAAAATACATAAAGTAGATTGCATGACAAGTTTAACACGTGTAACCATTATCCAATCACTTGACCTAAGAAAAACAACATCCTATAATATCCCATTAACAAGACCCGAAATTCCACCCACATGACCCTTGCCACAATCTGTATGGATAGGTGCCAACAATCAAGATAAATCACCTTGACATTAGAGATGATCACATCAACATGTGTCTATATAGGTATAGGCAATAAAACAAAATTGAATATCAACATCATTCATCAATCACACCTTTAGGACATAAGGACCTTTGTTGACTTTTTTTAACCACTTAAACCTAACCTTGTTCATCATTAGTGGCTAAGGCCTTTTAGGCCTTTTAGGTTGGGGGCAATATTATTTGGTGGTACTAGTGTGTTTGGTTTAGCCATGTTAGGATAGTCACAAATATAATGATATGAAGTTTACCATCCAACACATGCATGTGAGATATTTACATCCCTTTTGAGTTGGCAAAACACTTTTTCCCAAACTCACATGCACAAAAATTCTTTGAGATATTTGAATAACTTAACCCTCATAACATCTTGCTTTTGAGAATAAGGGGAAATAGGTGTTACATATGCTCATAACAAATGAATTTGCATGTTAACTTTGATATTTGATGTATAAATCCCAATATTGTAGTGAAAACATTAGGAATTGAACCTAGACTAGACAATATAGTTGGGTGGTTTCATTCATTGAGAATGACTCATATGATTCGAAAGAAAATTAGCATGGCATTGCAACATATTGAGGGGCCATAAGAAATAACAACACAATGAGTAACTTCTTTAAATTAAAGTTGAGAAAAGTTCTCAATAAAGGTTCAAGGGGGAGTGCATAATGAATAATATAGTTTCCAAACCTCCTTCACCTAGGTCTTAATCACATATTCAAGGGAGTTCCTCCACAAAATAATAGTGCATTCTTATATAATATCTTAGCCAAAATAAATATGTATTCCATAAAATGTAATAGCGACAAGAGATTTGTTGAGTGGAATGTCATTACCTTGCAAAAAACATTGTAAACAAGCTTTCATGGGGTCTTCAATATAGTCATGACTACTATCAATTTCTCCTTATGGGTCTCCCCCTTGTGAAATTTTAGAGCCAAAAATTGGCATAATAGGGGGTAAGTTGGTCATGATGAGGCACCTTTGTCACCTTATGTAAAAAAAAATGAGATTCATGGGCCAATGTAATGTAGACGAGGCCCCCCTGTCACCTTATGGAAAAGCCTCATAAACTAGCACAACTTAGAGTAACTATTAGGATTGAGTGTTATTGAGACAAGAAAGAAAATAAATGCAACTTGTGCCTTGTTAGACCTTGCTCCCATACTTGGGAAAGTATTATATTGAATGCTTATTATCATGACACCTCCATGATAGATTAAGGTAAACTCTAACTCTTCTTTTGGATTACAAAAAAAAAATGCCCAACAACAGCAATTCTAATATTCAAAACATAACTACCATCCTCCCCACATGCTATTCAATCCTTATTTACAAATAACAATCCAAAGATCAAGACATGCGAATACAAATTGAATAAACTTCAAATAATGTAAATTACACATATCCATATAGAAAACAAATTAAACACACATTTCTCTCTCACACACACATAATACAAACTTGCCCAATCCTTTAAATAATCCACACTACGCCTGCAAGGCAAGTATTTTAATGTCACATACATCTAAATACAAAATGAAAATAAAGACCGAACCCATGCACCTAGAATATTAAACAATATCAAAACATGTTAACTCTACTCAAAAATATCCAAGAACCTGATCAACATTCACATCCTGTTAAAAATAGCAACAAGAAATGTTAAAAATAGCATCAAAGGAAATCCTAATTTAATGTGTCCTTGAATTAAATTGTAATTCCACGTCACATGACAGCTTGTACGTGTTAACTAAGTCATGAAGACTTAGTTAGCTTAGTCAATTCGAGTTGAGGGTCAAACTAAAGGCATGTAGATTTATCCCTAAGTTTTAGGGGGTCCAGTCCAATTTATTTTGAGTTGTAATTACTTAACTTAATTATTTGAGTTAAAATCAGCTTAACTAGTTCTAACTGATGGAGGAACTAGTGAGAGGTCCAGTGAATTAAATTAGATTTAATTCACATGCAGTGATCAATCAAATAACTAATAGTTCGCTATAAATAGTTGTTGCATGTGAGTTATGAGGAAGACCTAGTTGAGATTGGAGTTAAAGGGAAGTATACTATCAATTGTACAATCATCAAATTGTACAAGTGGTGCATGCAGTCCGAAGAAGGCATAAAATAAATCATTCCTTAATTAGAGAAATTGCCTTGAAAAGAAGGAACGAAGGCACAAGTTTAATCATTGTTTTGGTGAGCACGAGTTGGTGAGACCAAGCAATAGGAAGGACAAGTTTGTGTGTGGAGCTTGTGAGCGCAAGGAAGTAGGAGCTTGGTAGGCAACAGATTTGGCTAAGTATTGGCTTGAGTTGGTTTGTGAAGCAGCAAGATAGTTTGTACTTGTGTAGAGATTGTTTGGGTTGAACAAGCATCCTATTTTCCTCTTAGATCCTCTGGTTAATGAAATATACAAATAGTGAGGCTTTTAGTTGTTGCTTTCACTAGAAAAATATTGTGATTGAATTATTTCTCTTTTATGCTTCGTGATTTCATCAATCAATTATTATTTATGTTGATGAGTAGAGTAGATTCAAGTCAATTGTTTTAGCATATTACAATCTGTAGTTTGAATTTACAAGGAATTTCTACATGGTATCAGAGCTAGATTTGTAGAAATTTCTACATGGTACAAAAGCTAGATTTGAAGAAATTTATACATGGTATCGTAACTAAAATAACAATATAAGAGAAGAATTTGAAGTTGTCCTTGCAAATTGATGGAGCTCTAGTTCACGGCAGATCTAAAAGACCCTATGTGAAAACTTCTTAATGGAGCTAGAAGGTTGCTAGTGGGCAGATCAGTGAGCCAATGTTTAGTGACACAAAAAGGAGTTGTGATCATTGACATTAGTATATTGAAGAGCAGAGATATTTCCCATAAGGAGATTGAGACTCAGAGGGAGTCTAGTTTCAGAGGGAGCATCCCTATGGAAGCTAGTACTTCAGGAGCTAGGGATATTAGACTCTGTTAACACCCAGGTTGTTCCCTTTGACTCCCAAGGGAATACGGCCGGGGTAACCACTAACCAATCTTTGGATTGCAGCTTCTAGCCCAGCTGTAATAAGAGAGGGCTCTCTCTTTAAGGTTTGTCTCTGTTCTATAGAAATTTTAGGCTAGTTATGAAGTTAAGTTTTTGGTTTATGTTTGGTTGGGAGGATGTCCTTCTGAAACTTTAAAGTTGTAGTTCTGCAGGTAAAATTAATCCATTGGGCAATGGAGTCTGTGGCTGTTGGTTATTTGAAATCTTGAGTTTGATGCAGCTGGAGTTACAGGGCCATTTAGATACTTCATGAAGCAAACTTTAAATTGTGATTATGGAGTGTAAACAACCAGTGAAAAGCAGTTAAGAATTTTTCACTAAGCTGGGATGTGAGAAAGGGATGTATTCCTCAGGAGCAAACTTGAATTCCTGAAATAATAAATCATCGTGATGATATAGTGTGAAATGGTAGCATTTAAGAATTACGCTTTCATTACAATAACTGAAGAAAAGACATTCACAATAGCTTAGATTGAGTTCAGGGTAATCTGTGATTAAGTCCTGGAACTATTCTTTTTCCTTGCTATTAACTGTTTAAACATGGAAACATGAAAGATATATGAAAGATCAACAAACATATAACAAAGAGTTACAAGAGAAACTTATTGAGTCATGAAATACACAGGAATCCTGCAACTTTCAGCTAAGCACCAGACAAGATCAGATAACACAGAGCTTTGGAAATTCCATCATCCTTTGTATTATTTATCTGAGAATTACAGCAAAAGAGGAGCATAGATATGAAAAATCTTTTACATCCAATGTCCAACCCCTGCTAACTAATGCGAGGGGGAATATATATAGAAGTCTTATACAAAATATCTCAGGCATTGAGCCATCTGAGAGGTAAAATATCTTCATTAATTCGTACAGAGTTTGCAGATAAAAAGTTATTACAATCTTTAATGAACTTTAAAGGCTCTTAACTCCTATCAGAACAATTTGACCTTTGGGGTTCACGGAGTCGGTTGAGTGTTTTGTTATAACTGCTGAATGACGTGTCTGTGCAGTTGTGTCCTCCTGTAGCTTCTCGGCCCTGTCACCTGTGACTGCTAGTGCTACTGTGGTGGCCGAATACTTGTGCTGAGTTGGCTCAGCCTCTTTCTGCATACCTGCTGATCTGTCTTTATCTTCCTGTGTATTAAAATTTAAATATTTTCAAAAAGTAATAACATAATTACTGACTTTGATTTAACAGTAATTGTATCAAATTTTCCCACACATCCGGTGTAGGCAATTGATGCCTCAAAATTGACCCCATGGTCTCATCTGCCTCTATGTATTTGTAAAAATGGGGAGGCTCATCAAACAAGTGTGTGATTTCATTCATGATAAAAAACAGACTTTCCACCCTGTTGAAGAGGATCTTCCCTGTTACTGGTCCTGTTGCTGATGAACTTGCTGCCTCTGAGATTTGATTTCCTGCAAAAGTGTTCACTCTCTTAGCATATTTCTCATGTGAGAGCAACTTTCCTGATGGCTCCAGCAGGCTAGGCAGACCCCTGTTTTGCAATGCCATAAACTTGTTCTGGAATTTGTTGATGTCTTCTTGCATATCTTGGGTTCTTCTTTCCAGGGTATGAATCAGGTTTCTCAATGTCAGGACCCTTTTTATCAGTGAGATGGTCTCTGTCCTATTTCCAATTCCCATTTTAATGAGCTGGGAGCTAGTCCTGTAATTTAGCACATTTATCATTCTAGTGGCAATCTCAGGCATACTGCCTAGAGATGCCCTTGCCCGTTGTATCTCTCTGTGTGCTTTTCCAATGAGCGTTATTTGCTCATGAATGGCCTCAATATACTCCCACTGATCTGTGATGGTCTGGCCAATGTTGCCCCATATGACCCTTTTGAGCTCAGATGTGACCTTGTCTAGTGTGAGCTCTTTTTCTAGCTCAGTTATCCTTTTCTTGAGGGCCTTTACCTCCCTCTCTCTTTCAGCCACATTCTGCTTGGACTTGTCATATTTCTCATTTATTTTTTCCAGACTGTCCTTGGCTTGATTTAGCTCTGACATCTGAGACTCCAAGACTTGAATTTCATTCCTCAGCTTTTGCATATCAAGGCTTTCAGCCTGCTCTGTTGTTGGTGCTGAGGTGGATGGTGCTTCCTGTTGTACCTGCTGGCTGGGAGGGGCAGTGGTTTGAGGGATTTCCTCAAGATTTATTGTTTGTGGAGGAGGTTCTGAGGTTTGCCCTGCCTCCTTTTGTTGTAATGCTGCTTGCAAGGTAGCCTCTAATTCCTGCAGCTTTTCTTGAGTATGGATGAGCTCTTTGTATAATGTCATGAGCAGAGCAGCTGCATCCTTCTCTTGCCTGAGCTGGGCAACCTCTTCTGTTTGAGGATGAAGAGTTGCTGGGATTTTTAACATCTTTCTTAATGCTACCATATCAGCATCCTTCAGCTTCAGAATTTCTTGCACTGCCTTAACATCTTTAGGATCATGCCTAAGCTCTATTATAATTTCCTCCAGAGCTTTGATCCTATTGTCTTTAGCTTGAGAGGAAACCCTTTCCAGCTCAAGCTGTGCAGCGGTGTTATTTAGGCTATTTTGCAGCCTATAGTTTACCAGGGTTTTATCTGCCAATGTGGCATAGACCATCTCACCCGTTTGTTTGTGAAATTCCATTTGATCCATTGGGTGGATGTCTTTGGACAGGAACTCCATGTTGGTCCTGATATAATTTGCAGCTGATTGTGGTTGCTGCACTGTGGGTGTAAAATGGCTCATGATCATTTTTTCTTCATGTGCATCATATGCAGACATGAGCCTTTGCTGGTTCGTAGGGGCCATTTTCAATAGGTGATTACATAATTGCAGCTTTAATGGTTCATTTCTGCTTTTGATGTCTTTAAACTGTTGCTTAATGCTTTTCTCACCTTCCCTCCTTTGTCCTGAGGAGCTGACTTCTCCTACTGCTGCCCTATCTTGCTCTTGTTGGAAGGAGCTGGCTGAGGCCTCCATGCTGGGCAGGCCTATTCCTGAAGTCTGCCCCATTGGCATTTCTTCTTCAGAGAAGGGATTTAGTCTTTGCCTCTTCTCCCCTTGAGTTGGTGATGCAGTAAGGGGAGTTTCTCTGTCTCTTTTTCTGTTCACGTCCTCCCTTTGAGGGGTTTGGAGGACGGAGGAGTCAATCCTTGAATCTTGTCTGGGGGTTGCCATTTGTGCTGGCTACTGCTGGGTGGCCATTGGGGCCTCTGCTGTCTGTTCCCCCTGTACCTGTTGCTCTTTTTCCTGCTGTACCTGTTGGGCTGGCTGCACCTGTCCCTGCTGTGCCTATTGCTCTTCCATGTCCTTCTCCTTGCCTTTGCTCTGAGCTTGGCTTGTGGTTTGGACTGCCTCTTGATGTGCTGTAGATGATGAGGCAGCTGCTCCTGCTTGAGGCTTTGGCAGAGTGAATACCTGTGGAGGAGATTCCAAGTCAGCCAATTTCAGAAGATGCCTTCTAGCTCTTTCATTCAGTTCCTCTTGTGTGACCGGTTCCTCCAGTGTGCCCCTTTTCCATTTTGGTTGGTTGGAAAATTTTTCAATGTGGGGAAAACTCACATCGTCATAGCTAGAGAGCTTATATTTTAGCCTTCTGAATGATATGGAATGATTAGGGTCATAGGGTTTCCAAAGGAAGCTAGTTTTCAGGCCAAGGCATTCTAGCTTTCTATCAGCTTCTTTCTAGCTTTCCCTTTTGTTCAAGACAAGGTGGCCCAATTGATTTTTCACCTTTAGCTGTGCCTTCTTGCCCTTGCCTACAAAGTGTACCATATCAGCATTCCCAAATTGCCTGAAATATTCAAGGGCAAATAGTCTCATGGGCACATACTTGGGCAATCTGTATGGGGGTAACTCACACCCATATATTCTGATTACGTTGTAGTGTTGGTAAAAGTACCAATCCCCTATGCTGTACACCTTGGATAACTATAGGATCCTCTGCATCTCATCAGTCATTCTTGGAGGAGGCGAGCTTAGGAATAAAGACATGGCTTGGTGGATGAAGAGGTCCATAAATTCATAATAGGTATATGGAGAGTAGGTTCTGCTATGAAACACTGAGGTCCAGTACACTACTGACCTTGGATTGCCTTGTGCATCTGTTCTCTTAACAACGAAGGAGAAATTCTCATGTTGATAATATAGAATGAGGTGATAGATGTAGGAGGTGTATCTGAACACCTTCTCTCTTGACAGGTTCAAGAACTGCTCATGCATCTTATCTGAAATGTATGTGGCATAATCATAATAGATTGGACTCTTGCCAGGGGAAAACATAGTCATCATTACTAGTACAGTTTCATCAACAAATTCAACTGATTTGTACCCCAAGATGGAACTGATCATGTCTGCAAGATCTACACCCAGTTGATTGAGGTAGCCATCAAAAATAGGAGGGTACAACACAGTGTCAGAGTCTTTAATGAACAATTGGTTGAGCTTTATGATTTGTGCATCTGTTAGCATCTTAGCTCCTTGGTTGATCAAATCCAATAGAGACAAGGGGACCAATTTCTTCTGAGTCTTGAACTGTAGCATTTCTCTAATGGCCTCAGGGGTCATGTAGAATACCACTGAGCCTAAAGGGTCAAGCACAGCTCTTTGCATGGGGTCATAGCAGACAGCACACAGATGAATCAGGTCAGGGAATTGGTTGACCTGAGGGAGCCTGAAAATTGGGAGGAAGGAATCCCAAATGCCTAGTATGTCTGTCCCATCCTTATGTTTGGCCTCAAGCTCATTCAGTAGGTGGAGGTGGAACTTGCTTTTTGATGAGGAGTCCTCTGAGATTTGGTAGTCCAAGTCTGCCAAATCCTGCCACTCCAATTCTCTCTGATGGGCATTTAAGGGAGCAACATTGAGGGAAATTGGTGCAACTGGAGTCTCCATGGTTACTTGGATTCTGTTTTGTAAATAAACTGCTGTTTCTTAGACTGGTTAATAGTAAAGAGCACTGCCTGAGTAAAGAGGTAAAATTGAAAAGTGCAGAGTAACAGGGCAAGTCTGCAGCAATTGAAATACTGTATTAGTCCCTTGGGAAGGAAAATATTAGTCTTTAACAGACCTTTCTCAACAATTGAGTGCAGGTTCCGGGTTTTAGCTCACGACTGCACGAACGAAAAATGCGGGTTTTTAGTGAAAGTTCAGTCTAAATGGCTTGGCTGATGAATTTCGACCGTTAACTTTTCAAGAGGGAGCTGGGTGCAGGTAATTTTTTGGTGAATTATGCGTTTTATGTGCTCTAAGTGAATTTTTTGTTATTTACAGAGAAAAACCAGGTTTGGAGAAGACTCGAATGGAGAAATACCTGGTAAATCGATTGGCCGGGTCACCAATGTAGGTGGGTAGGCGCCCGGAGGTCTCCTGGTTGATTCTGAGCAATTTCGTGAAAAATGGTCGTAAAACGCATGCAGAGAGCGAAACAGTCGTTTTTTCCAAAAGTGAGAAAAAGACCCGAAAATGGACAAAATATGGCTTTTTTGGTTCATTCGCGCCTTTTTTGGATGATGTCAGCATGACGTCATCAGGTGGGTCAGGGTTGGATGACGTCAGCATGATGTCATCAGGTGACGTGGCAGCCTATGACCGGTTTACAGGGCCGGTGAGGTGGCAGACAGGTGGCATAATGGTGGACAGGGCGCGCGGTCGTGGCGCTGACGCAGGCAGTGAGGGGGCGCTGACGTCAACAGACAGGTGGTGCAATATCGGGCAGCTTCTGTTACGGAAAGGAATCTGTCAGAGGGGGCTCCGATGGAACTTGGAGGCGACGCGTGGACCCGGCCTAACGTCAGCGACTAACAGATATCGGACGATATCATCTGGACGTCGGGGCCGGTCCGATATCAACGTCAGTCGTTGGATTAAAAGAGCTCGATCAGACGGTTATCGGGCCGATGATCTGCATGGGTGATACGGCGTCGGGCGGGGATTAAGAAATGAATTTTGATGGGATCTGTGCCGGGGCATGACTTTGGAAATATTCGCGCATTTGCATGATTTTCTAATGTTTTTTCATAACAGTGCGCATATCATAAAAACTTAGGATAAAGTGGGTTTTTAATGAAATTTCATATGAAGGCGCAAATGGGTCCCGACCTTAGGATAAGGCGGAGAAGGTGGGTTTTTCATGCATTTTTTGCTTTTGAGCGGGTATAAGGGTGCAAAAGGGGTTTTTTCAAGGTTCTTAGGGCAAAATGAAGGGTGGGCTAGGTAGAATGAGTTCTGATGGAGGCAAAAAAGGAAAGGCTTGGGTTCTTGAGCTTAACTAGGTGTTAATTCAATTCCCTAGTAGTGAATCATATGGCTATAATGCCGAGGAGGGGGTATTTATAAAATGCTTAGAGTTTATACACCATGGTGTTATAATAGTAGGGAAAAGGAGACATAGGGAGCTAGATAATAAGAGTTAGAGGTCAATATGGAGGGGGAAGATGAATGAGGAGTGAAATTACTAATTTTTCTTTGAAAATAACTTAGTTTAAAGAGTAGATCAAAATGAAAAGAACTTTACACAAGAAATGTGGCTTCTAAAGG
>APFE030814615.1:32087-70042 GCA_000404065.3 Pinus taeda | reverse complement strand
TGCACTTGAACTTGCGAACCCCTTGTGTGCCTTTTCTTTTCCATTGGCTTTTTGCTTTCATTTCCTATCTAGCACTACCCTTATTTCTTCCAAGACCCCAGATTAAGCAGTTGGGAACCTTAGTTTCTCTGCCTAACTACTGATCTGCCAAGATTAAACAGTTTGGACAGATTTCTTTCTCTATTCTACAACAGAAAATTGAAACATGGCATGATCCAGATTAGACTGTTAGACCATCCATCAAATTTAATAAACATGAAGGCATGCACACACCTTGCCTTTCCTTGGAAATATGGGATCTTTGAATCAGCAAAGCAGAGCATATTTGGCATTTAAATTTGCCCATCATGAAATATGAATCCTATTGGTATAGGTATCCAACACTCTCTTCGAGTCACACTCAGTGAATAGATAAACGAAATGGCCTGAGATGATTTACAGTGAAATATTTATCTTAGGCTAGTAAGTGAATATGGATACAAGAAGTGATTTTTATGAATGACTGTGTTTCTGGGATGGTATGGGACCAATGGACTTCAATGAACAGAGAATTTAATACAAAGGCACAGATTACTTCGTGAGGAAAGATAGGCACAAAGCCTAGCAATTTAGTTTAAGATAACATGGAATGGAGAGATTGATTAAGAGGGTGAAAAGGGCATGGACAACATGAATCCTTTTCAACAGAAGAATGAACACTAAACATGAAATTTTACCATAGGCAGAGTAATAAAATTGAATTCTACCTTATCTAACTTAGAAATTTTCACTGGAAATGAATATGAAATGAGCTATGAAACATAAGAGACACATTTGCTACACCCACAACCACATGAATCTCATGAAACATAGCCGCTGCCTTTCATTATTCCTCTGTAAAAATATACAATGAAGAAACATAGTTTCTTTCCCACGGTCTCCCAAAAGTTACAAGCCAACCAACCCTTTGCAAATAGTTTGCATATAATATATAGAATGTGCCATGAAGAGATAGAATGTCCAAGGTTTGGGGAGTTACTCGAATCATTACAAAATGAAGGTGGAGAGCCAAACATCAGCTACAGGTGCAACGCCACAAACATGACAAATGGCTTGGGGTGACTGTTTTCCTTCCTTTGCCACTTCGATAGAAGCCCATCTGGAGTGAAAATACTTTAAATGCTACCTTTGGTGCCAAAAAAGTGAAGTGTAGATGAGAGGGCCCACTTATGAAAAGTCGCGAATCAAAATTTCGCGAAATAGAGGTGAAATTGGCCTTTTTTCCTATATGTGTCGCGCCATTTTCTATATGAGGCACACCACTTTGGGGCTAGCTTTGAGGCACTTTTAGGAGTCCAAAATGTGCCCAAGTGTGCTTGTTGGGAAGCATGTCCTGTCTACTTTCCAACCCAAGTGGAATTTTTGAATTTGGTGCTCATTTTCCCCTCCAAATCTTCATTCTCCCAAGACTGCTTCCTGTGTGTCAAAATAGGGGCAGTGAGGCCATTTTTTGGGTGTTTTTGACCTCCTGGAGACTCAAATCATGCCCAAATTTCTTGCCCGAGTGCCAATAGTTGTGAATTTGCATGCTGAATCCAAAAATGCAAGACATTTGTCATTTGGAGCTGCCAATCCTATGCATCGCGCCGGAGGTGTGGCGCACAGGGAGAAGAAACCTGTGTTTGTGACCAAAAATTTCCATGTGACCAAAATTGTCCCAAATTTCTTGAAATTTGGGTTGGAGGTTCTCTAAGAGGCACTATGCTGGGCCACAGAAGCTTTAGCAAAGATTCAAAGCCGATCTTGCTCTTTTTCCTCTTTTGCCTCTTTTGTTGCTCTACTCAATTTAGCCTTCAAGCTCCTTATCCGGGCCTTTTCACTCATGTTCCGTGCCCTGTAATGACAAGCCATCCTCCTCAGTATGGTTTTTTATCTGTTGGCCTTCTCCATCAGTCTCTCCAGGTGGATATTGATCCGCTCTAGCCATGACTCACGGTCATTGTTGATCTCTTGCTCCAAGGTAGTGAGCTCGATCCTCCTTTGTTGGGCAGCTTGTCGATTTTCATGGATGTTTTGTAGCTACATGATCACATGCTGGTCCTCAAGCTATTTTTTCCTCTTCTCTAGATACTTGATTATCCATCTGGCCCTCTCCACATTGAGTGACAAGTCTTGGATCTCCGTGTTTTGCTCCTGAATGGTCATCTGAGTTTGGCATTCTCCGCCTCTGCCTCCTCATCCTGAATGAGGATGAAATCAGCCTCATGTTTACCTGATGGCCCCTCTTCATGCATGGGCCTCTTGCACTTGTCTTTTACCTATGTTGTTGATGCCGGAAGTGAGGACCCTTCCACCCCGGGTGGAGATAACACTTGCTCTGCTGCTACAAACAAGTGCCTATTGCCTCTCTGATATGTAACAAAAACTGGCATGGTAGTGGTCTCATGGTGCTCATACTGATGAGAAGGACCACCCATCTCCTGCTCTGGCTCTGATAATACCTGTGATGTGCTGAAGAAGTCACAGGAGATGAAGTCCTCCTAAGCAATGCCCTACAATCCCAACTGATGATCTACCGAAATCCGGATAAGAGAAAAGTGATACGCACTGTTAAGATGCTGCTAAGGGGTCTTATGTAGGATGAAGGTGTTCATCCTCTCTATGTTCCTGCATATGAAAAATGGGAGGTTCATCATCCTCACCCTGGTAAAGTGCATGAGCAATCAGATGTGATAGGCATATAGTCGAGAGAACCTCCCCTCATAGCTGAAGTACTTCATGATCAATTTCATGAGTGGAACATACTCATCTTTCAAGTATCTGAAGGGAAAGACTCTTGTGAGTTGACTCAAGAATATGGCCTTGATGTAAGGCTCATAGTGTTGCCTATCCACCTTCTTCTTCTTATGCCACTATTCTCCAACATTTGGTATACCTGTTGCCACTGATATAGTTTTGGGTGTCAATGTGAAGGTGACCTCGGCCAAGATAGACTGACCTCCATGTAGGTGAAGCACAAATAGATGGGCCAAATCATGATGAACTCTAACATTTTCCACCCTTTGACAAAATTCATAACATGCTAGGTGCTGGAAACATGACATGGCAAGAGGGCATGCTTGTAATTCAATGAGGGTAGTGGGCTCCTCCCTGACATGTTTGCCACTCTTGTGATGTCTCCTGGGAGCCTGCTCTTCTGAGGATGAGTCACTTTGTGTCTCCATCTCATACTCTGATGAATGTTGTGAAGCCATGACTACTGTGTGTACTATACCTAGGTTTCCCTTTGATGATGGTATGAAGCTGGGTGCCTTGGTGATATCTATCACCAAGGGGAACAATGAAACAGGGATATTAGGATGGGAGTAATGTAATGGGAATAGGGGTTATGTGGAGAATTTTGTCTAGGGATATGGAGGAGGTTTGGGTATTTTGATAGGCTAGGTTTTGGGGTTTTGATAAGGTAGGGTTTGGGGTGTTATGTTGACCAAAGAGTGGAGGGATAGGGGAGAGGGTTTGGTAGTATTTTAGGGTAGGGATAATAGGAAAATGAGAAAGGGAGGATAGGAAAAGATAGTAGGTGAGGGGAAAATGATGGGTGAAATGGAACCTTGGCACTAACACCACACTTTGGAAACCCTAGCCATCATGGTTTTTTGGTTTTTTCTTGTGGTTGATTTTATGAATTTGTTTGCATTCAAACATCGCTATAAACCACCATATCATTTATAAAATTTGATGAACAAGTAATGTCATAGAGCCTACCTTTCACTTTGATGGACTTCACAAAAATTTTGAGGTGATTTGGCACTATTTTGGCCCTTGGTCTGTGTGCGCCGCGTGCAAAACCCTGTGCGTTGCGCCCTGAGTGTGTGTCGTGCCCATTGAAAACTTGAACGGAGGGTCGGCTCTGTGTGCGCCGCGCCCCTGATTATATGCGTCGCACTCCTTGAAACTGCCTCCAACTTAGTCAAACACGCACGATGCACACTCAAACCCTTTGCAACGTTTCTCTAAGGCTTGGATTAGCACAATGACTTTGATTTTGATGAAAACTTGTATATATAGCCTTGGAAGTGATGGGTTAAATTTTTGCCTCCTCAAAAACCCATTTTTCTAATGTTATGTTTTGACACTTTTTCACTGACTTTAAAACACACTGATTTTCACTTTCTCTTTGAAATTTTAGCTCAAATGATGAAATTTTCGGCACTCTTTGCAGGGATTACATGACAGGACATTTGGCCATGGAAACCATGCTTGCACCTGAAGAAATAAACTGACGACTTTTTTTGAAAATTTTATCACAAATGACACTGTTTGACTTTTCTTCAAAATAGAGTTTTGAAGAACAGTCGAAGTCTATCCACATGAAGATGAAGCTCTCTGAATCATAACTGTGTAAGGGCCTCACTCTAGCTTGCATGGCTTTATTGAATATGTTTAAAGACCAAATTGATGAATCCCTAGACCTAAACATCGAAAATGACTTTTGTCCTTTAAAGGACCAGACCTTGACTGTCATGGACTTTGGTGATCATTGACAAAAGACCGGAGCCAGTAGGAGCTAGACATGAGGGGGAATGACTAGCATGACCTTCTCCATCAGATTATGGCATGCCCCTAGTGGAATGCAGCTGGGTGGATGGAGCGGGACACCTAAAAATGAAATGAATAAAGAGTTTTGAACTCTGACGGAGGACTGACCAGACCGAATCTAACAGGTTGACTTGGAAGAATTTGATTCACTCAAAGAAACATATCTTTTAAGATTGACACATGATTAAAGGCTAGGGCTACTATTGTTCTAAGGGTAGAAGTTGCATATCTGCAGTTGAAGGTGTTGTATCTCTTAGATAATAATGGTTAGCTATTATGCTAGAGCATCTAAGATAATTGTTTTGGGGGTTTTGTTTTAATTTTGGAGACCAATGGATGAAACAAATATAGAACTGATGTGCCTAACCTCCTGAATAATATCAATAGCTCAACGGAGGGCTGCTATGAATATTTACATAGTGAAATAACTTTTATGATGATGAGTAGAAATAGAAAAGTAATATGATTTCCACAGTTTTCAAATTGAAAGCCAAATAATCATAAGTATGAAAACCTTTAACCTATGTTTAAAGGTTTGAGAAAATACACATGAGCTTACAAAAGGTGTTGATGATTTATTGATTTTGAGGGAATTAATTAAACAAAAAGTCCATTAATTCATTTTATTTATAGATTATCACTTTAGGAAGCTTATAGGAATAGATTGAAATACAATTATTCCTACCTAGTTATCTCTATGAGACACAAGTATATGAAGAAAAAACATAATGAATGACACTGCAAAAACTTACAGGAAACATAAACTGTGCAAAAATAGAATTCAGAATCCTTTGCTTTGTATTAATGATCGAGAAAGATTAATTACATCAGATGTCTAGAAATGCTTCTTCAAGGGTGAAACCCTTAATAACTCGCGAAGAGAGTTACTTATACAATAGTAGGATGAAAAATATCATGAATTACATTTACAAAAATAGATTATTTACACAATAAAAAATAAAACTGTCTAATGATCTGGCACTATTTTGGTGTTGCATTGTTTGATGACTATTACTGAAAAAGTTGAAAAATGGTTGAAGTTGGCTAATTGTTCCCTCAAAAACTGAATTTTGTTCAATTATCCTTAATCAAGTAAATATGTTAATTCTTCCCAGCATTTCTTATCCGGGATAGAAATATTTGTTACCCTCCTATAGATTTCATCCATCTTAGTGTCTTTAGTAAAAGTGGATTTTACCAAAAATATATGCTTGATTTCATCCAAGATGAAGAAAGAATCCCTGAGTGTTTTTACTATGAGAGCTGGTGTTGTTGATCCTTTGATATTGGCTACTAAAGCTGCATGGGTGCCCATCTTTGTTAACTTCTTGACATAATCCTCTATTGGAATTAATTTATCATTAATAACCATCATAGAAGGTAAACCTTTGCTGACCAAAGGTTCAATCTTGTTGAATAATCTCTGAACTATGTTGTCAACATTGCTACACTTTTCTTGTAGCTGAACGGTGAGATTTTTCTTAGTGATAATCTTCTTTACCTTGAATATCATTTCAGTTTTGTCACTTACTCTTAACTCCTCAAGCTCATAGTCATCCTTGGAATTCAGAAATTTGATTATATCAGATTCAGTCTCTGGCATATCCTCCAGCTGCTTAGTTATGGTCTCCACTGCATCCAGAGCTTTTTCCAAGAGATTTTTCTGATTGAATATTATCTTAATGGAGGGCTAAATCTCCTTAATTGCTTCTGTGATTTCTTCCCATAGAATTTATTTTTCTAAACCCAACTATTTTCCTATGAAGGAATATGTGAGTTCTCTCTACAACCTTTCCACTTGGCATTTGAGTCCGTTTGTTTCAGTTGTATGTGAACTGTTTGATATAGACTTCATAAGTCATAATTCTTTGAGTTCATCCTTTAGTTTATTAATTTCTCCGATCTGGATAGACAGGTTCTGAACAGCTTCAGTAAGCTATTCAACTCCTTTTGCTATACCTGTTGCTGATGTAGTGGCTGAAGTAGAAACTTTGGTGATCGGAACTACTGCAAGAGAGACTACATTCACTGAAGTTTGAATGTTCCTGATAGCTTCCTCCTTCTCCTTAACCAATTTCTCCATCTGATCCATTTTTTTTTATTTGAAAATTCTATTCTATGATGAGCTTCATCATATCTAACTTTTGAGTCTCTGTCTCCTCGATTTCTTTGGCCATTGGATCCTCAAATGTTGGTAGTTTTAGTTGTTTCTTTAATGCTACAACTTCAATGTTCTTTTTCTTAATGAGCTTCTCTGCAGCATTTATGTTTGAGGGATCATATCCCATCCTTAGCACTAGATTTTCCAAAGATTGAATCTTCATATCCTTTGCTAACGAGGAGACCTTCTCTAAATTTAGTTGTGACTGAATGTTGGCCAATGTAACCTGCATATTTGACAAACTCATAGCGGTGTTTGTCAAGGTTGAAGCAATCACCTGTCCAGTTTGTTTGTGCATCTCAATTTGATAAATTGGATGCAGATCCTTGACATTAAACTCAAAAGAAGTGTGTTTCTGGTATTGTGCTGCAGTCCCGGGCTAAGGAACTTGGGCCTGCAAGAAAGCCATTTGCATCTTCCCCTTCCTAGAGTCGAAGACTGAAAGAAGCATGGCTTGAGAGCTGGAAGAATGCTTCCAGAACTGGGTGTAAGAATTCAACTTCAATTCTTCATTCTTTCTTTTGATTTCACTAAACACATGGAATATGTCTTCCTCTTTATTCTCTAGATTGCTTCCAACAACTTGGACTATCTGTTATTCATGAGAAGTGGTAGATTGAGTTAGAGATTGTATAGGTTGTTCACCAGATTGTGAATCAATATTCATAGAGACCCTTTGTTTCTTTTTCCTATTAAAGAATTTGAGGCCTTGGCTTGTTTCCTCTATTTTAGGTGAAGATTTTTCTTCTCTCCCTCTCTTGGCAGTCTTTTCCCGTGCAATGGGAGTTTGCATATTTGATGTAGAGACCTCTTGCTCCTTAGCCTCCTAGAGGGTATTCTCTATCCTTTCCAACTTATTCTTGAACTGTTCTATCTCAGGCCTAGATGTATGATGATATGGTGTGGACTTAGTTTATGTCCCGAGTTTGGAGATGACTCCAAATGGGTCATATGACCAAGAGAAACTGAGAGCAAATTTCATTTCTTTTAACAGCTTCTCTACTTCCTCCCCTACTGCCCTAGTATTACAAATGAAGGGACCAACTTTAGCTTTGAGCTTAAATTGTGATTTCTTTTTGGAAGCTACAAAATATACTTTATCTTCATTCAATCTTTGCCTAAAGTACTCCAGTGCAAAGATTCTAATAGGGAGATACTTTGGGAGTTTGTAGGGTGGAAGCTCACATCCAAAAAGCCTGATTTCTGTGTAGTTTTGGTAGCAATACCAATCTCCCGTTGCAGCTTGATATGAACTGAAGTTCTTTGACAATATCCTCATTGATCCTTGGTAATGGAGTGCTACTCATAAGGCTGAGGGCTAGATGAATAAATAGTTCTATGAACTTATTGTATGTGAATTCTTCTTTCTCCTTCATCCCCATTGAAGTCTAGAAAATCACTAACTATTGTTGTCCTTCTTCATCAAGTTTTTGCAAAGGAAATGGGAATTTGTCTCCCTAAAAATATATAAAAAGATACACAAGTACTAAAGCATACTTGAATACTTATTGAGTGTTAAATTTGACAAACTACTCATGTATGGTTTCAGCTATGAAATGAATGAAATCATAAATAACAGTAGGCTTAGAGTCAGAAGAAAACATGGATAAGAAACCAAGGATGGCTTCATTGGTAGACTGATTAGAGTGATAACCAAGGAAATAGGACAAGATAGTAGAAATATGCCTGATTCTATTAGGAAACATAGATGAATCATAAGGGGGATTTTTCTTTGGTAGAGGACTACCAATTGCTAAAAACAATTCCAGGGTCTAGGATCTCTTGGTAAAGTCCAGTTTGTTATCAACTTCTATCAAGTTTTCATGGGAAAAAGGATGAGTTGGTATAGTGGCAGGGGCCTGCAACATTTTCTCAATTGAATCAGCATTAATGGGATAGAGGATTTCTCTAGTAGTTGTGATAATTGCTCTCTAGATGGGATCATAGGATTCATGGCATTTTCTCACAAACTATGGGGCTCTGTATATTTGTGGAATAATATAGTGGGGCAATTGGGATTCCTAGAGCCCAATTTCATCACTCCAGTCAATTAGCTGCTCTTCCCACCAGCAATAAATTTGAAATAAATCAAATTGAGAAGAAGTCTCAATGATTTTGCAATCCTTGTCAACTAATGGAGTATGATGCAAATCAACTTGTAGGTGAATTAGAGGATTTGAAACTTCTGCAATTGTTTTTCCCTTTTGAGGAATTTTTTCAAACGAAACTACGGACTGTAAATGACAAAATGGTAAAAGGAGTTACAAGATTTGAGATAGGCAACTGACTAGTGGACCTAGAAAATGTGCTTGCGAACAGGACAAGTGGTTGCTAGAATGGCATACAGTGGCTGAGCTGTTGAGCAGGCAGCCTTCAAGAATAATCTTGGTCACAGAAGTTAACTATGTAACCTTTGAAATGCATGACACAGTGTTTATAGAGAGAAATGGAGTGGGAGGGTGGCGCCAAACATTTGAAAATTCATTAATTATCCAACGGGCTAATTAATGGACATTTGGTTATAAATGCACAGAATTTTGTATTATAAATAGTAGGTGGTTTATCGGGTTGAGTGGGGAGGCGGTTTCCTAGGCCATCGCACCACTTTTGAGGGTCGGGTGGTATTTGGGAAGGGTCACCCGATCTATTCTAGTGATTGACACATAGCATTAAGGGGTTTGGGGAAAACCGCTTTATCGGGCAGGTAATGATCAGCCATCGGGTGCGACTGATATAGCTATGGATCATTGGATGAGGAGGTTGGTGATCTGACGATAGTCAAGTGAGGGAGGTGCACGGGGGATAAAAGCATGGGCTTCGGGGGGCCAAGACTTTAATATTCAATGGTATGGGATTAATTATAGGTTAATGATGGGCTTAATCAATTGGGCGGGTAACAATCGACTGTTGGGTGAGTCCAATATGGCTGTGCACCATTCGATTTGGGCATAGACAATCGGATGGTAGATATGAAGTGAAATGTGACATGGAGGTGATGTGGGGTGGCAGTATATGACTCTAAAGGATACCGTGTTCAGGGGCAAGACGGAGTGGTTTGTGGTTTTGGGATTTCTAGTCCTGAAAGAATAAAAGGTAAGTTTTTTGGTTTATGTAGGCAGTATTAAAGACTACTCATTTCTCCCCCCCTGTCATTAAACTTTGGACAGTGAATGAGGGTTGAAACGGTGGAGTTGCAATATGATAGGTAGACACAGCGGCTATGGGTTTGGGTGTTTTAATGAATGGAGTGATAGCATATGAATTAAATAAGATAAAGTCAAAACTTTGGTTATTCGAACTCACATCATCAATATGTTTCCTAATTTTTTGATATTTAGAAAATTGGCATTTCAACATCTCAAACTTTCACATTTATACCTACCCTTCTATTCCTAACACTTTTACTTATCCTTTCAGAGTGAATTTAAACTAGCAACACAATATTTCATTTTATGAACAATCTATCTCTATAACTTATTCCCTCCATTGGCTCAGATTAAACTGTTGAGCCAAATTGTTTTCTACCTATGAGAATTAATTTAAAACAAATCCAATTATGATGAAATTGTATAATTGGATAAAATAACCTAATGTGGCATCTAAAAAAACTACACACAACTTATTATTTTCAAGCTGAAATTAGAACAAAGTAGTGGCATTTAGATTTGCATCACTTTCAGAGTTGATTTCTTTTTCTTTTCTGTCTAACCTAACATTTTATTTTTGCCTTCATTTTTAGGGCATCTACCCTAACATTTCCTTTGATATGGACATATTTATCAAAATATTTTCTTAACATTTTTTATTCAATATTCTTTTTGTCCACATCCTATCTTAACATTTTGTAAATATATTTTCATTTTTTGTCGAATTTATTCTAACTTATCAAAACCAAAAATTGCTACAACATTGGCTCCAACAAGGGACTGCTTTCTCCTATAGAATGCAGAGAACCTGCAGATCCATGTGCCTTCTCCTTAGGCTATGGAGTCCTTTGCTATAAAAAATCTCATTGACAGCTTGAAAAGTAAAAGAAACTCGTGTTTTTACAATGAAATGTATTGCAACTTCTTAGTATTGAATGAAATGTTTGAGAAATCTTCCATTTATAGGATAAGTGGAATATAGTCCCTCAAGGTTTTGTAGCACAAAAGTGTTGTTGCCCTTCACTTTAACAATTGCTAAAGGAACAAACCATATGTTATCAAACTTGCCATGCTTTCCATTTTCCTCCCTCCTGGAGTCCCATCTTAGAACTAGGTCACCTTCCCTGAAGTCTCTTTCCCTGGCTCTTCTGTCAAACATGATTTTCATCTTATTCAGATATTTCTTCAATTTGTATTGAACTTCATCTCTATTTTCATTTAGTTCAATAATCTGATTTATCCTTCTTGAAAAATCATTAGTTTCATCTGTTGAGTCCTGCAAGAATTTTAAAACTGGGAAAGCTAAATTGGTGGGAAAAATTTCATCTTTCCCATAGAATAAGTAAAAAGGAGATTTTCCAGTAGATATTTTTGGAGTTATTTTGTTTCCCCATACTTCATAAATTAAATGAGAGTTCCAACTCTTTTTGTGATCTGCTAGGGTCTTTTTTATTACCTTCGCTAGACTTTTATTTGAGGATTCTGCAAGGCCATTACCTTGAGGGTAGTATGGAGTTGAATGATGTAACAGAATCTGATATTTCTAGCAAAACTCAATGATTTTAACACTAGAGAATGATGTTGCATTATCTGTGAAAATTTGAGCTAGGCAACCAAACCTAGATAACAAGTTTTCTTCAATGAATTTAATTACTACTGAATTGGTATCATTTCTGACTGGAATTGCTTCCACCCATTTAGTGAAGTAGTCTATTGCTGTGAGGATCCATTTGTGCTGATTACTTGAAGTGGGATGGATCTCTCCAACAAAATCTAATCTCCATTGAAGGAAAGGTGCTGAGATTATTGGTGGTACTAGTGGAAGAGCTGCTAGTTTCTGCTTACCAGCAAACATTTGACAAGGAACACAACTTCTGACTTTTTCCCCTACTTGCAAGAACAATGTTGGCCAATAAAATCCTCCCCTTAAAATATTGTATGTTTTTGCTCTCCAAGCATAATGTCCTCCAGAAAATCCTGTATGAAACTGATCAATGATTCCTTCAGTTTTTGATTCTGTTAAAAAAAATTCAAAATATTCAGTGGATCTTTCTAGTATAAATTTGCATTTATGATGCAGTACTTGATTGCTTTCAATTTAAGAGTTTTACACTGGGCTTTGGAGAATGATGTTGGGCATTCAAAATGGAGTAGAAAAATTACAATGTCTTGATACCAATCTGACAATAGAAATTTGTCATCAATATGTAAAGGGCTGATCTGATATGAAGGTAAAGGTTCTTGTGGGTTATTTTTTTCAAGTCGAAGAGAAGGTTCTTGTGGATTCTCCCCTTCTACAAGGATAAAAGGTTCTTGTGGGTTCTTCCCTTTTACTTCTAAAATAGAATTGATTCCAAGCACTTTGCAATTGGATTCTACTAGAAGCTTGGCTAATCCTTGGCCTTTTACTAACTTTGTAGTTTTGATAGTTAGATCAAACTCAAGTATTTGAGTGATCCACCTACCTCTTTTCCCATCAGTGTCAGGTTGAGTTAAAACAATTTTTACAACACTATGAGGAACATAAGCAGTAATAGGTGAATGTAGGACATACATCCTAAAAGATTCCAGGGCTTGAATGAGGGCATAGGCTTACTTCTCGATTATGTCATACTTAAGCTCAGCATCTCTCATAACCTTACTAAAAAAGGCCATGGTCTGGTCATGGGAATCTTCATTCTCTTGTAATAGAACAACAATAAGGGTTGTTTTTTAGGCAAAAGAAAATATACTAAATGGTTTAGTATGATCAAGGCTAACCAAGGTGGGAGCTTCAGAGATAGCTTTCTTGATCTGATAAAACGCATGCCTAGAAGAGATAGTCCATTTAAATTCATGATCCTTTCAGAGCATGTCATTTATATCTTTTACAATCTCTACATAATTTGGGATGAATCTCCTTAAAAAATTAATCTTGCCTAGAAAAACTTGAATTTCTTTCTTGTTTCTAGGTAAGGTCAATGTTTCAATGGCAAACAGATGCTTGGGATCAAACACCACTCCTTCCTTTGAAATTGTATGGCCCAACAATTTTCCTTATTTGATAGCAAACAAAGACTTTTTAGGGTTCAATGATATCCCAAAATTTCTACACCTGTCAAAAACCTTGATCAAGTGCTTTAGATGTTTTTGATCAGATTTAGAAAAAACAATAATGTCATCAAGATAAATAACCACAAATTTGTTTACCTAACCCATAAAAGATACATCCATAGCTCTCTAAAATGTTTCTCCAACATTTGATAAGCCAAATGGAATTCTAGCATACATAAATGTGCCCCGGGGTGTAGTGAAGGTTGTCTTTTCCCTGTCTGTTGGATCAACATTTACCTAATTATAACTTGAAAAACCATCAAGCATAGAAATTATTTGTGCTCCTGAAACCATCTGAAGTAACTAATCCATTTTGGGCAAAGGGTAATTATCCTTTAATGATGCTTTGTTCAAATTTCTAAAGTCCACGCAAAGTCTAATTTCCCCATTCTTTTTCCTAATAAGAACTAAATTTACAACCCAATTAGAATATTTAAGAGGGAGAATGATTTGGGCATCTAGAATTTTCTTAATTTCCTTTTGTACAATCGGTAGAAGGGCTGGATTAATCCTCCTAAGTTTTTGTTGATAAGGTACTGCTTCTGGCTTCAAAGGGATCTTATGTTGTATTAATGAAGTATCATAGGTTTTTAGATTAGCATAGGTCCAAGAAAAAACATCCTTATAATTTTGAAGTAACTTAAGATATTGAGTTTTAATCTCAGGGTCTAGAGATGCACAAATTTTGATGCTTTTGACATCATCATTTGTTCCAATGTTAATTTCTTCTATGTCTTCTTCTGAAGAAACATATTGATGGTTTTGGAGGACATCATTTTGATCAAACAATTTTTCTAAAGGTATTAAGCCTTTGGGAATAAAATTGTTAGACAACTGAATAATATCATGATCAATAATTTTTGAACTGAAATCTGAAGTATCATTCCCACTTGTATTTTCATTTATTTTGGATCTATATTCATCAATTTGTAGAACATAAAATTGATCTACAAGCTGCAGAAAAGATTTCAAATGTTCATCATCTTCAAATATCTGCCAGTGTTTCATATTTTCTGGGATAGATGGTCTATACTTGTCTTGTATATGGTAGAGTAAATTAGTCTGATCAGGAATTTTAAATGAACTAGCAGAAACAACTAAGGCATCTACATGAATATTCTAATATCTTGCAATATAATTCAAATTAAAAGCATCAAATATTTTTTCAACTGAATCCCATACTTCATTTCAGTAACACCTAAGTCTGGGGTGTTTAATCTGTAAAAACACTTAAGTTTTGAACCCTTAATCTTTTAGCTAATTGCAATCCCAAAAAGAAAGCTTCATATTCAGCAACATTATTTGTAACTTCGAAGTTGAGCTTACATGATTGGGTAATGTTTTTTTTTCTGGTGCAATTAAAACTACTCCAGCTCCTACTCCATCTTTTGTACAGGAGCCATCAAAAAATAGTTTCCATATATCAGTTTGATTTGCTGCTGGACTTTCAATTACATCTTCAATTTTAACTTGAGTTTCATGTACTTGATTTGAAGAGAGTTGAAAGCAACCAAAATCTTGGTCAATTGCATAAATGGGATGGTTCCTTTGCTAGTCTATTTTGCAAACTTTGTGCACAAATCTCACCTCTCTATATAATCTTAGTTGTTCTCCCCCATAAACTAGAATAGTAGCATAAGACATATCCATCTGAAGAGTTCCCCCTAATTTGGTACAACAAGACCTAGAAAGGAGCATTCCAAATTTGGGAGCGATATCTGTGACAGCTATATCAAGTACTACACTTTTCACTGGTATTTGGGCAAGGGTGACTACTAAATCCTTAATCAATCCTAAGCAAGGCACCCTTTTAGAATCAAATGTGTATAAGTCATGATAGGATCTAGTTATGTCAAGTTTCAAACGATCCATGATAATTTTTGGCATGAGGTTATGTGATGCTCTAGAATCAAGCATACAATTATACAACATGGAATCATTTGTCTTAAGAGTTTCTTAGAAAGGAGGCACTATTTCATCTATCATATTTGAGCTAGGGCCAACAAAAAGTACTGGTTTTTCATCTTGCAGACTGATGATTTCACCTTCAGCATCAACCAAGGTATTTTGTATCCATTTAGAGACCTGATTTTTATACCCAGGGTTTTTAGAAAGTTTTGAAAGAGGAATTGGGATTTTAACTCTTTCTAACTCTTTTTCAACATTAAATGTAGTCAAAGCATTTTTGTCATTTTGAGGAGTATCAATTGACTGATCTAATGGTTGAATAAAAGTCATTTGAGTTTCACCAGTTTTGGCACAAGGTTCAATTACTGTAGTTTCCTTAAGAGGTCTTCCAGGGCCAGGTCTAGGCCTAAGGTCATATCTTTTGTTCAACTTTGCAATTAAAAATTCAGAGAAGGCATGGTATTTAGAAACTTGTGAAGATTCTTGATCTTCTTGAACTTGATTTTGTTGTGTAAGAGGAACAATAATTGTTTGATCAGAGGAAGTATCCATATTATTTATATCTTTAGTGATGGTCATAGTATTATCATCAGGTTGCTGATCATCTATCAACAAAGGAGTGGGAATCTGTTGATGATTTCTAGGTCTCTAAATAATTTGTAATTGTGGATTTCTTTCATATTGACCTTGATTTTGATTTTGGGGTTTGGTAACCATTTGTTGAATTGTCCTAGGTTGAGTCTCAATCTTGGAAATTCTATTAGATAAATTTCTAAGAAGAGAAGTTATTTCATCTATTTTAGAATCTTCAGTTTTAGTCTTAGAGGAACTAGAAGCCTCTGGTACCAATTTGAGTTTTCTTTAGGCCTTTTCCTCTTTAGCTTTTAGAGAAGTTGAAGCAACCTTGTTTGCTTCTACCTCAATAGCATTTGTTTGCATATCTTCAAGAGTTTTTGAAGTTCTCTCTCTCAACATAATAGTAAAATCATCAACAAAGGCTTTAAAAAATCTAGACTTTGTTGTTGATACAGGGGGTTTACAATCAGGGGGAATTTTATGATAAATCTTATTGAATTTTTTGATAAAGTCCAATATAGTTTCACCAAAATTTCTTTTGAATTAATCAAACTCAGTGAGAAAGTAAAGAGGATCCTTTTTGACACCTCACTGGTTTTTAAATATATTTGTAAGTTCTTCCCAATTTCTAATGGAATTTGCAGGTAACTGCCTAAATCAAAGTCTTACATTTCCTTCAAGTGATTGTATAAACAACCTCATGTAAACATTTTCTTGTTCAATATTCGTGTTATCTACAAAGTCTAAAAATGCTTGAAGATGGTCCTCAACAAAGGGACGAGTTTCTCCATTATACCTGGGAAGGTATTTCAAGTATCCAGCTGGGAGTGCATTGAGATTAGGAGGTAAGACTAAAGTTGCATATCTAGCATGTACAATAGGTTGGAAAGCCATAGTGGGAGGTGGTGCATGGGAGTTTGTGTGGATGAAGAAGTTGAAGAAGTTGAAGAAGATGAAGAAGAAGTAGGAAAAGGTGATTGAGGGGGTGAAGAACTAGTTGGAGGTGAATAAGGAGGGGATCTCCTGAATGGTTTCAAAGGAGTCTTAAGAAATATCTTGTAGACCTATGGATGAATACCCTACTTTGTTTCAAAGAGTGGATTCAAATACATAGAGAGGGTCTGTTCAGGTTGTTCAAAAGTAGAAGCTTCATGTTGTCCACAAGTAGGAGGAAATGAATAAGTGGTAGGGGATATGAAATCTATTGGTTTGTATTCTGGTAGATTAACACCCAAATTAGACTCAATTTTAGGTCATAGGTGGGAGTAATCTGGATTGGGTCGAATGTTACTATAAGGATAAAATGATGCTAAATCTTCAGACTACAAGACTGAAGAGGAAGAAGAAGAGGGTTGATGTCCCCTTTTAGAACTGGATTTTCTCAAAAAGAAATCAAGGTTTGACAGAGGATCAACTAAGACATCCTCTGAATGAGATCTGGTGTGCTTAAAAGGTGCCAATTTGGAAGAATGGAGTCACCAGGTGAAGGATTTTAACCTTTCTAGACCTTTAATCACCTTAAAGGACTAGAATACATATCATTGCCCCAGGAAAACTTAATGAACTTTGAGTCCCTAGTAGCGGCGCCAGTTTGATGTTCTATCTCTGAGATAATAATGGTCAGATATTATGGTAGAGCATCTAAGATAATTCTTTTGGGGGTTTTGTTTTAATTTGGGAGACCAATGGATGAAATAGATATAGAATTGATGTGCCTAACCTCTTGAGTAATATCAATATCTCAGTAGAGGGTTGTTATAAATATTTACACAGTGAAATAGTTTTTATGATGATGAGCAGAAACAAAAAAGTAATATGATTGCCACAATTTTCAAATTGAAATCTAAATAATCACAAGTAGGAAAACCTTTAAACTATGTTTAAAGGTTTGAGAAAATACACACGAGCTTACAAAAGATGCTAATGATTTATTGATTTTGAGGGAACTAATTAAAAAAATAGTCCATTAATTCATTCCGTTTATAGATTATCACTTCAGAAAGCTTATATGAATAAATTGAAATACAATTATTCCTACCTAGTTATCTCTACAAGACACAAGTATATGAAGAAAAAAACATAATGAATGACGCTAGAAAAACATGCAGGAAGCACAAACTATGCAAAATAGAATTTAGAATCCTCTTCTTTGTATTAATGATCCAGAAAGATTAATTACATCAGATGTCTAGAAATGCTTCTTGAAGGTTGCAACCCTTAATAACTCGTGAAGAGAGTTATTTATACAATAGTAGGACGAAAAATATCCTGAACTACATTTACAAAAATAGATTATTTACACAATCAAAAATAAAATTTTCTAATGATCTGGCACTATTTTGGTGTTGCGCTGTTCGATGACTATTGCTGAAAAAGTTAAAAAAATGGTTGAAGCTAGCTGACTGTTCTCTCAAAAATTGAATGTTGTTCAATTACCCTTAATCAAGTAAATCTATTACTTCTTCCCAATGTTTCTTATATGGGATAGAAATCTTTGTTACCCTCCTATATATTTCATCCATCTCAGTGTATTTAGTAAAAGTGGATTTTACCAAAAATATATGCTTGATTTCATCCAGGATGAAGAAAGAATCCCTGAGTGTTTTTACTATGAGAGCTGGTGTTGTTGATCCTTTGATATTGGCTACTGAAGTTGCATGGGTGCCCACCTCTGTTAACTTCTTGACATAATCCTCAATTTTCATTAATTTATCATTAATAACCATCATAGAAGGTAAAACTTTGTTGACCAAAGGTTCAATCTTGTTGAAAAAACTTTGTACTATGTTGTTAACATTGTTGCACTTTTCTTGTAGCTGAAGGGTGAGATTTTTCTTAGTGATAATCTTCTTTACCTCTAATAGCATTGCAGTTCTGTCGCTTATTATTAACTCCTAAAGCTCATAGTCATCCTTGTAATTCAAAAATTTGATTATATCAGAGGCAGTCTCTGGCATATTCTCCAGCTGCTTAGTTATGGTTTCCACTACTTCCTAAGCTTTTCATAAGAGATATTTCTGATTGAATATTGTCTTAATGGAGGGCCAAATCTCCTTGATTGATTCTGTAATTTCTTCCCACAAAATTTCTTTTGCTAAACCCAACTTGTTTCATATGAAGGAATCTGTGAGTTCTCTCTACAACCTTTCCACTTGGCCTTTGAGTCTGTTTGTTCCAGTTGTATGTGAACTCTCTTATATAGACTTTATAAGTCATAATTCTTTGAGTTCATCCTTTAGTTTATTAATTTCCCCTGTCTGGATAGACAGGTTCTGAAAAACTTCAGTAAGTTGTTCAGCTCCTTCTCTTGTACCTGTTGTTGATGTAGTGGCTAAAGTAGAAACTTTGGTGATGGGAACTGCTGCAAGAGAGACTACATCCACTAATGTTTGAATGTTCCTGATAGCTTCCTCCTTCTCCTTCACTAATTTCAGCATCTGCTCTTTTGTTTTATTTGCAAATTCTGTTCTATGATGACCTTCATCATATTTGACTTTTGAGTCTGTGTCTCCTCGTTTTCTTTGGCCATTGGATCCTCAGATGCTGGTAGTTTCAACTATTTTTTTAATGCTACAACTTCAGTGTTCTTTTTCTTAATGAGATCCTCTGCAACATTTATGTTTGATGGATCATATCCCATCCTTAGCACTAGATTTTCCAAAAATTGAATCTTTGTATACTTTGCTAACGATGAGACCTTCTCCAAATTTAGTTGTGACTAAATATTGGTCAATGTAACCTGCATCTTTAACAAACTCATAGTAGTGTTTGTCAAGGTTGAAGCAATCATTTGTCTAGTTTGTTTGTGCATCTCACTTTGATTAATTGGATGCGCATCCTTGACATTAAACTCAAAAGAAGTGTGTTTTTGGTATTGTGTTGCAGTCTTGGGCTGAGGAACTTGGGCCTGCAAGAAAGCCATTTGCATCTTCCCCTTCTCAGATTCGAAGACTGAAAGAAGCATGGCTTAAGATCTGGAAGAATGCTTCTAGAACTAGGTGTAAGTATTCAACTTCAATTCTTCATTCTTTCTTTTTATTTCACTAAATAGGAAGATGTCTTCCTCTTTATTCTCTGGAATGCTTCCAGCAATTTGGACTATCTGTTGTTCATGAGAAGTGGTAGATTGAGTTGGAGATTGTATATACTATTCACTAGACCGTGGATCAATATTCATAGAGACCCTTTGTTTCTTTTTCCTATGAAAGAATTTGAGGCCTTGGCTTGTTTCCTCTGTTGCAGGTGACGATTGTTCTTCCCTCCATCTCTTGGCACTCCTTTCCTATGCAATGGGAGTTTGCATATTTGATGTAGAGATTGGTTGCTCCTTAGCCTCCTAGAGGATATTCTCTATCCATTCCAACTGATTCTTGAACTGTTCTATCTCAGGCCTAGCTGTATGCTGATATGGTGTGAACTTATTTTCCACCCTGAGTTTGGAGATGACTCCCAATGGGTCATATGACCAAGAGAAACTGAGAGAAAATTTCATTTCTTTTAATAGCTTATCTTCTTCCTCCCCTGCTACCTTGGTATTACAAATGAAGGGACCAACTTGATATTTGAGCTTCAATTGTGATTTCTTTTTGGCAGCTACAAAATGTACTTCATCAACATTCAATCTTTGCCTCAAGTACTCCAGTGCAAAGATTTTAACAGGGAGGTACTTTGGTAGTTTATAGGGTGGAAGCTCATAGCTAAAAACCATGATTTCCATGTAGTTTTGGTAGAAATACCAATCTCCTATTGTAGCTTGATCTATGAACTGAAGTTCTTTGAAAATCTCCTCACTGATCCTTGGTAATGGAGTATTTCTCATAAGGCCAAGGGCTGGATGAATAAATAGTTCTATGAACTTCTTGTTTGTGAATTCCTCTTCCTCCTTAATCCCCATTGAAGTCCAAAAAATCACTGAAAGGAAATGGAAATTTGTCTCCTTGAAAATATATAAAAAGATACACAAGTACTGAAGCATACTTGAATACTTCTTCAGTGTTCAATTTGAAAAACTGCTCATGTATGGCTTCAGTTATGAAATGACTGAAATCATAAATAATAGTAGGCTTAGAATTAGAAGAAAACATGGATAAGAAACTAAGGATGGCTTCATTGGTAGACTTATCAGAGTGATAACGAAGCAAACAATAGAAGATAGTAGTAGTATTCCTGGTTTTATCAGGAAACGTAGATGAATCATAAGGGGTATTTCTCTTTGGTAGAGGACTACCAATTACTAAAAACAATTCCAGGGCATGGGATCTCTTGGTAAAGTCCAATTTGTTATAAGCTTCTATCAAGTTTTCATGGGAAAAAGGATGAGTTGGTATAGTGGCAAGGGCCTGCAAAATATTCTCAATTGAATCAGTGTTAATGGGACAGAGCATTTCTCCAGTAGATGAGAAAATGGCTCTCTAGATGGGATCATAGGATTCATGGCATTTTCTCACAAACTTTGGAACTATGTGTGTTTTTCGAAAAATATAGTGGGGCAATTGGGATTCCCAAAGCCCAATTTCATCACTCTGGTTGATTAACTACTCTTCCCACCAGCAATAAATTTCAAATAAATAAAATTGAGATTAAGTCCCAATGATTTTGTGATCCTTGTCAACTAATGGAGGGAGTATGGTGGAAATCAACTTGTGGGTGAATTAGAGGATTTGAAACTTCTGCAATTGTTTTTCCCTTGGGAGGCATTTTTTCAAGTGAAACTAAGGACTATAAATGACAAAATGGTAAAAGGAGTTACCAGAGTGGAGACAGGCAACTGACAAGTGGACATGGAAAATGTGCTTGCAAACAGGACAAGTGGCTTCTAGAATGTTGGACAATCACTGAGTTGTTGAGCAGGCAGACTTGAAGAATAATCTTAGTCGCAGAAGTTAACTATGTAACCTTTGAAATGCATGACACAATGTTTATAAAGAGAAAAATGGAGTGGGAGGGTGACGCCGAGCATTTGAAAATTCATTAATTATCCAACTAGTTAATTAATGGACATTTGGTTATAAATGCGTGGAATTTTTTATTATGAAGAGTAGGTGGTTTATTGGGTTGAGTGGGGAGGCTGTTTCCTAGGCCATTGCACCACTTTTGAGGGTCAGGTGGTATTTAGGAGGGGTCACTTGATTTATTCCAGTGATTGACACGTAACAGTCAGGGGGGTCGGGGAAAACTGCTTTATCGGGCAGGTAATGATCAGCCATTGGGCACAACCAATATGGCTATGGACCATCAGATGAGGGGGATGGTGATCTGATGGTAGTCGGGTGATGGAGGTGCACGGGTGATAAAATCATGGACTTCGGGGGGCTTAGGACTTTAATATTCGGCAGTATGGGATTAATTATAGGTTAATGATGGGTTTAATCGATCAAGTGGGTAACAATCGGTGGTCGGGTGAGCCTGATATGGCTATGCGTCGTTTGATTTGGGTGCAGATGATCGGATGGTAGATATGAAGTGAAACGTGACATGGAGGTGACGTGGGGTAGCGATAAATGGCTATGAAGGATACCACATTTGGGTGTAAGACAAAGTGGTTTGTGGTTTTGGGATTTCTAGTCCTAAAAGACTAAAAGGTAAGTTTTGTTGTTTATGTAGGCGGTATTAAAGACTGCTCATTTTGCCCCCCCCCCCCACCCGCTGATAAACTTCAGATAGCAAATGAGGGCCGAAAGGGAGTGTGGGTTGTATGATTGTGGAGGAGTGTGTTGGATGAGAGGTGAGGTGGAGGGAGTTTAATGTGTGAGTGGGGAATGAACGGTGGAGTCGCGTTATGATAGGCGGACACGGCGGTTGTGGGGCTGGGGGATTTAATGAATGGAGTGATAGCATATGAATGAAATAAGATAAAGTCAAAACTTCGGTTTCCTGATGTTTTGATCTTTAGGAAATAACCATTTCAAGATATCAAACTTTCACATTTCTACCTACCCTTCTATTCCTAACATTTTTACTTACCCTTTCAGAGTGCATTTAAACTAGCAACCCATTATTTTATTTTTATGAACAATCTATCTCTATACCTTATTCCCTCTATTGGCTCAAATTAAACTATTGAGCCAATTTATTTTCTGCCTATGAGAATTAATTTAAAACAAATCCAATTATGATGCAACTGTATAATTAGATAAAATAACCTAGTGTGGCGTCTAAACAAACTACACACAACTTAATATTTTCAAACTGAATTTAGAACAAAGTAGTGGTATTTAGATTGGCAACACTTTTAGAGTTGATTTATTTTTCTTTTCTGTCTAACCCAATATTTTATTTTTGCCTTCATTTTTTAGGGCATCTACCCTAACATTTTCTTTGATATGGACATATTTATCAAAATATTTTCCTAACATTTTTTATTCAATATTCTTTTTGTCCACATACTATCTTAACATTTTGTAAATATATTTTCATTTTTTGTCTAACTTATTATAACTTATCAAAACCAAAAAATTCTACAATAGAAGGGAGATGTTATTAAGTAGATATGATTGGAAGAAGTTTCACCTTTGTTGACTTAGTCAATTTTTGACTCACTTGAACAAGGTTATCTTGAGGGGATGAGTTGGTGCTTGGAGGAGGATATTGTCTTGAGGTTTGGGTCTCATTTTTCTCATTTGAAGTAGATTTTATAAGAAGAGAAGATATTATTTTTGGGTTTTGTCCTTGGAGTAGTTTTTCCCTAGCTTGAAGGCTATACCTTGTGTCCATTGTATTATTATTTTTTCTCTTGATAATTGTTTTATCAAAAGATATAATAAAGGAACATAAGAAAATAACTAAATTTCGCAAGAAACTATTAAGGTTAAGGTGAATTTTAATTGATATATTCCCCACAACATTATCCAACATGGTATCAGAATTATGGTGAACAAGAGAAGGCAACTGGAAGATCATCTTGAAGAGTTTGCTTTTCAAGGGGAATCATTTGCAGAAGGACACAAGGAAAGAAGAAGGATAATAATTAACCCAGAAGGAAGAGAAATACTTCATGCTTTCGCTGAAGAAGACCTCATTATCAAGTTCTCATTGAAGGAAGGAAGGGCATGTCCTTATTGAAGATTCTCTAGTCCATCATATTGAAGAAGAGGAAGCATCAAAGAATATTCGGATCATCATTCAATCTTAGAATCTATTCAAATACATTGTTGTTGAAGGGATCATAGAATTCATCATTCTAGGGCATTCGTTGAAGGCTCCTTGAAGGTCTTGAAAGCATCAAGGCAGTTGGAGGCATATGGAAATGGGAAGACTCTTGGTTCACAAGTAAGTGTCTTCTATGTCTCAATTTACAGATCATATGGCTACATTCTTCA
Organism: Pinus taeda; assembly: GCA_000404065.3. Lineage (NCBI taxonomy): Eukaryota > Viridiplantae > Streptophyta > Pinopsida > Pinales > Pinaceae > Pinus > Pinus taeda. Next base: position 46,262 of record APFE030814615.1, on the reverse strand, counting down.
AGGAAAGAAACAAGCTCATTGGATCAACAAACATCCTTGCATAGAAGAAAAGGATTGAATTGGCACTCACATAAAATCAAGTAATAGAATATGTCCTTGGTTAAGTAATTGTACCAAATGAAGAGAAGAACCAAATCAAGAGTTAGAAAAATACAAGAAGGGAGAAGTAAGGGCACAAAGAATCATTGTTGAATCTATAAAAGACTATTTTGTTCCTTTTGTTTTTTATTTGAAGACATCCAAGGCTATGCATGATAATTTAGTAAAGTTTTATTGTATAAGTACATCAAGTCAAAAATTTTCCTTCAAGAATCAACTATATAGAATAAGGTGGTCAAAGGATGAATACAAGGCCACTTATCTGATGAATATCTCACAAACATGGGATCAATTGTAAGGGCTTGGGAAATTGTTTTTGACTGTGAAATGGCCATTTTTGTATTAAAAGTTTTTTCCACTAGATTGGAGCAATTTTGAAACTAGTATCTCCTCTAAGAAGGATCATACAAAATTTGATGAGCTATGGACTCAATGTATCTTGGAGGAATTCATGTTCAAGGGAAAGGATGACACTAAATCAAATGAAAATTCTCAAGCCTTTATTGCAAGGTCCAAGAAGTTGAAGAAAGGGAAGTTTGGAAGGTCCAAAAGAAAGACATATATGTCCAAGATTCAATGCTTTGGATGCAATGAGTATGGACAATTTAAGAGGGATTTTACAAACAATAAAGATAAAAAAAAATAAAGGAAACAAGTGAAATTCACATAGATGAAAAGAAGGGAGAATCTGAGAAGAATCCAAAAGGATAAGATGATATTTACTATTAAAGGAAGCTCCTTCTATACGAGTTTCTTTATGAAATTTGTCTTTATTTTATTAAGTAGAAAGTAGAGCAGCATGCATTTTTGTATACTATAGAAGAGTCTTGATTTTTGTAATGTATGCCATCATATAAACAAGCATGTGATAGTATAAGAATTAAAGTCTACTTGAATAAGTTTCTTTGGTAGGAATCATCTAGATTTCAAGAATGAGAATATTGGGACCATATTGCATATTATTGTTCATACAAGAATTTTTCTAACATCATGTTAGAGGTAGTTATTTTGAAAATATGGATCATCAAGGTTCTATAAGAACCATGATTTTGAAGGTTCTTGTAGAGAGTATTATGACAAAATGGTTTTATATTCCATCTAGTATGGAAGCAATACCTATGAAGGATGAAGGAATGTAGATGGTGATGTTGCAGTATGAAAGGCATAATGAAAGTATTTCTCTCCTTAAAAAAAGAAACCTATCTTTGAAAAGTACAAGAAGCAAGCTCATTCAAGAAAGGTGTTGATGATGATGGATCCACCAACATTCAGGGGATCTCCTCGATATTAAATTCGAACTACACGTAACACTGTTTGGAGTAGGAATCCCAACAGTGGGTGGTAATGTTATGCCTTGACTACGAAAATGCGTAGAGTGAGGTATAGTAACTTTAGGTGAGAGAAAGTGTGTGACCCTATGGAAAGTCAAGTGCAATGCATGATGGTTCCAACACATGAAGGGAAAAGGAAGTATGCCCCTTGGAAGTTTGTAATAGTATGCAGCTTGAAAGGAACACATGAGCATAATGACATCAAAGGCTAAGATGTGGAGTATTCTACAAGTTAAAGTGATGAATTAATACGACAACACACATTCAATAAGATTCGTACAAATGCAAACGAAATAGTTTATACGCATAAGTGTAAGTTAAATAATGTACATTAAAAACACAACAAGAATAGTCTTACTATATTCACAACATATGCATGAAAGTGTGTTGGCTCTGATTTATTATAAGTGAAAGTTCCATTCATATATACGCCATTGATGGACTACTATCCGCAATAGTGGAACATTAAAGTCAAGAACACTTGCCCCGCCAAAGAAGTATACTCTCTCTATGATACAAAGAAGCCAAGGCTCTTCACAATACTCTCAAGCTCCTTCTAAGCCTAAGTGTAGCCAAAAGCTTGGCTCCCAAAATCCTGTTACATGATTTATGAGGTTCTATTTATAACGAAAGGGGGAGAATCTTCAACTCCCCTTTGTGACCTTCATACTGCCCTCATGAATCTTCATCCTCTTTACAAAATGACTTATTACATTACATCATAACTCTTCATATTCCAATATTAGCACTTGCAATTTCACTTACAACATAATTACAAATAATATTACATTTTACACTTGTACCCATATAAGACAAAATAGGGTAGAGACAACTTGAAAACCTAACAAGACACAACACTATGATGCTTGAGTTTAGGAGAACTCTAGCCCATCAACCTCCACTTACTACTTCTTGGTCACATATTGGTGCAAGGCTCGATACTGTGTGATGATGTCCCCAAAATTTTCAATGGTGTTTGGTTGGAAGAAAACTCTAACCTCCATGGAATCTGGGTACAATGTCTTGGAAACTGTTTCAAGTTCATTCTACATCAAGAGCAACATTTTTCTGACTTGGATAGAACCACTGATGTAATTATGCATGTTCTATCTATTCAGCTCCAAGTCTTCCTTGGTGGCAATTTGTCTTAGCTGCTCCAAGTACTCTTTGATCTCTTGCCGGACTTGGTTCCTAGGTTTAGCTTTGGTAAGTGAACCAAATGATGGGATTTGGTGTGTTTTAACCAAGACATCCCAAATACTAAACAACGGTACATATGATGACTACATGCTACCAATAAATGAGGCGAGTTGTTTGTTGTTCTGAATCAACATCTAAACTTTCACTTTCTCCAGCTCTACCTATGGCTTAATTTTCTTCACTAAGTCAAGTGGCGCACCTTTGTCTCACATTGTCCATTATTGCATAGAGGTGATGGAATCTTGTATAATCTGAGAGTTTTAACAAAATCTCTGCTCTGTTGTTTTCAGCCAGGAAAATGGTCACAAACCCCTCATAGAGCTTCCACATGGTTTCTCCCTGTGTTGATACTTCAACAAGTACCATTGTTCTCATCTCCTCCAAGTAAACCTATGCAGAAATGCAGTTTGTGTTGTTGCACGGAGTTGTTTTGCCTCCTTCCTCACGGATTGCAAGTTCTATGTCAATTACTCATTCTCAACCATCAAATACTGAATGTTTGATATTTTTGCTCCTGCAAAGTCCAAGTTGGTTTTGGTAATGTAATTTGGATACTTCTTGGTGTCCACCACTACCACCATTCCTCTAATGAATGCAGATGATGTGTGATAAAATGGAAAATACTTTCTTTGTTCTTGTATAATCCTCTTTTAGAGCTCATTGAATGATAAATTGTACACATCCATCATTGGATCATCATCGAGGGGAATAACATCCATTTTTTTTCTCGAAGTTGGCTCTCCTATTAGAGGTGGTGGAGACTGAGTGATGATGTAGGGTACACTCAACATCTGAAAAACATCTTTATTATGTGGTTCCTATTCCATATCCATGTTTTTTACTTCAATAAAGTGCTCAATCTACTAAGTAAGCTCTCAATCTTTCATATGTTTACCTTCCTCCTCAGCTACTAGCTAGTTTTGTTCTTGTTCTTCAACCTGTGTTGGCAGGGTTTCTTCTATCATTGCACTTTTCCTTTCTTCTTCCTCTTGCTTCCACTTCTCTTCTTGTTCCTTCCTCCTCAAATCCCATTCTTCCTTCACTTTCTGCTTCGTCTCATGCAACTTCAGTTTTTCTTCTCACGACATCTATTTTTCTCTCTTCCTCCACTCTTCTCTCTATATCCTCCACTTCCTCTTTGCTTTTGTTGCTAAAGATGCTTTCATGAGAATAGGATCTGCTTTCATCTTGAAGCTTTTTTATCCCTCTGGACTGTTGATAATCTTCCTCTTTCCCTTGTCATGCATGGGATTGCTACTTCTGCTATTGTTTCTTTTGGAATTGATGCCATCTGTGGAGTAGCCTGTGAAGTCTACTAAATTGACTAAATCATGGATTTTGGAGGGATTATAGAAATCCCTCTGTGGATCCTCCTCTAGCCAATGGAATACCTGTCGATCCATGGAAAGTAAACTATCACACAATGGTATTTACAAATACCACAAGGATCATACAGATTAAAGTCCCGAGTACTAAATGAAAACTTGACTATTTCCTTTCCCTTGGAATCCACAACTTTCAAGTTCTTTATCTCGTATAATCCAATTTGCAAAAGAAGAGTGGGCCATGGTGCTTTCTTATTCTTATGCAAGGCTACTCACAACCCTATGGCAAGATGATATGACACTTCTTGCATGACAATATTTTCAATGGAATACCTTGCTAAAACATGCAGAAGCTTCTCTCCACCTAAAACTCAAAGGAAGGTGCCACCTAGTGAGGCATACCAATCTGCTATATCTATTATTGCCTCAATTTCTCCTCGTGACATGCAAGGTGAATATTCTTTAAAGATAAGCTTGTAAAGCTAGATGATGAAATGGTCAGATAGCTATGCCATTATTCCTTGATGATTATTAATCTAGGTGGATATCGGTGGCCACCCACCTATTCCACCTAGACCTCCAATCAATTTCATTTGTTTCCTTGGTTATTTTAGCATTTAGTATTTTTTTGGGTCCTGAACTTCCAGAGCAGTTTTGACCCCCTAAACAACATTTTTTTGAGCTCTACTATAGTATCAATACCATATGCAAGGGCCTACAACAAAACCTGTAGTACTCAAAGATAACTTTCCAACAAGGTATTGTATGCGCAAAACAAAGATAATAAGACCAACTTATGAGCTTGGAAAGTTGATTGACCTGTTGTGTGTGGAGCATGATTGTTCAGAGGTCTTTGTTTCAGCTGGATGTATTGCCCAGGAAGTTTGTACACCCCTCCATGCGAGGGGGACTTGTCCCCCCCGCGGGGGTCTAAGGGGGCCAATCCCCCCCTGCTAGGGGGTCCGGGGGCCAGTGGTCCCCTGGCGGGGACTCAGGGGTAGCGCCCCTGAAGCTAAAAATAGATGTAAAATTGCCTTGTAAAACTATAGTAATTTCTAGTCAATCTGGGCCGTTCATTAGGTGGATGATCTAATGGTATAACTTATGTTTAGTTTAGGAAACCCCTCTCTTTGTATGAGGGCATTGTATTTGAGGCTGCATAATAGATGTGTATTCTTCGAGTGAGAAACGGAGAGATGAGACTGTGAGAGAAAACAGAGGATATTACAACGGATCTGTTGTAGGTTGTGTCTCTTCATTTTGCTGGATAATAGGAAGGAAGGACTAGATGTTTAGGGTGGACGTAGCCCAAACTGGGTGAACCACGTATATCTATCTCTCTCTTGTTTTATGTGTTTTTTTGTGTTTATATTTCTGCAATATTTTATGTGTTCCATTGCTCCGTAATATATAATTTTATAACAACTGGTATCAGAGCCGAAGGTCTATTTGGTTGATAAACACGTAGGAAAGAAGGGTTCCTTGTTCGAGTGGAAGTAATGGCGGAAGATGGTAAGTTAAGGGTCGAGAAATTTAATGGCCAAAAATTCTCGTTTTGGAAGATGCAGATGGAAGATTATCTGTCTCAGAAACATCTATACCTACCATTGGGCAAAAAAGCAAAGATGCCGACGGGTATGACAGATGAAGAATGGAAACTTGTCGATAGAAAGGCACTTGGAACATTACGATTGTGCCTCGCAGCGTTGGTCGCCTTCAACATTTCGAAGGAAACAATGACAGAGGGTTTGATTAAGGCATTGGAGAAACTATATGAAAAACCCTTGGCCTCAAACAAGGTATTTCTTATGAAACAGTTATTTACTATGAAGATGTCGGAAGGTGGATCTGTTGCAGACCATTTAAATGATTTACTATTACAAGTCAGTTCTGTTCTATAGGGGTAAACTTTGAAGATGAAGTTAGAGATTCGTTATTCTTGTGCTCATTACCAGAAAGTTGGAATGGTTTAGTAATGGCCATTAGTAACTCTGTTTCTGGATCTAGTACTTTAAAGTTTGATGATGTTGTCGGTGATATCCTTAGTAAGGAAATGCGATTGAAAAGCTCCGGTGAGACATCGGGTAATGCTTTGAGTGTAGAGTCTAGGGGAAGAAAAATGGAAAGATTAAAAAGCTCAGGATATCGTAGTAAATCAAGGAAAGGTAGATCCAAGTCCAAATCGAGGATAGTGTGCTAGAAATGCAGAAAGAAAGGACACCTAAAGAAAGACTGTAGATTTCGGAAGGGAAAAGAAGGAGATTCACAGCAAGAAAACAATCATGAAGTAAATGTGACAAGTGAGGTGTTACAAGATGCTTTGATTTTTTCTTTCGAAAATATTACTGATTCCTGGGTGGTAGATTCAAGGGCCTCATTCCATGCCACACCTGATAAGAAATACTTTCATGACTATGTTCAAGGAGATTTTGGACAAGTTCATTTGGGTGATGATAAACCCTATAAAATTGTTGGAATGGGTAAGGTTTTTGTAAAACATCAGAATGGAAACCAATGGCTACTAAAGGAGGTAAGGCATGTTCCAGATCTAAAGAAAAATCTGATTTCGATAGGGCAGTTAGGCGGTGAAGGTTGTGTGACATCTTTCACAGATAAATCTTGGAAGGTCACCAAAGGAGCCCTGGTAATAACAAAAAGTGAAAAGGTTGGTACATTGTATTTATGCAATGGTATTTCTAACTCTGTTAATGCTTTAACTTCCAAAGGAGCAGATGCAGCATTATGGCTTCATTGGCTCGGACACATGAGTGAAAAGGGGATGAAGATTCTTCACTCAAGGAATTTTTTGCCGAGTTTGAAGAATGTTGATTTGAACTTCTGTGAGAATTGCATTTATGGAAAACATAAGAGAGTCAGTTTTCTCAGAGTTGAGAAAGAAAATAAGAGTGAAAAATTAGAGCTTGTGCATACAGATGTATGGGGACCTGCTTAGGTATCATCTCTCGGTGGCTCTCGTTATTATGTTACTTCTATTGATGATGCAACTAGAAAAACTTGGATCTATTGTGTTAAGAATAAATATGATGTATTTGATACTTTCAAGAAATGGAAAACTTTGGTTGAGATTGAGACAGGAAAGAAATTGAAGTGTCTTAGATCAGATAATGGAGGTGAATATTGCAGCAAAGAGTTTGATAGGTACTGTTTAGAGCACAGAATTCACAGAGAGAAGATAGTTCCAAGAACACCACAAGAAAATGGTGTGTTAGAAAGGATGAACAGAACAATCATGGAGAGTGCAAGGTGCATGAGATTGCATGCCGGATTGCCTTTATAGTTTTGGGTAGATGCTGTAGATACTGTTGTTTATCTAATAAACAGAGGGCCTTCAAGTTCCTTGGATGGTGGTGTTCCAGAGGAAGCATGGACAGGTAAAAAGGTAAATTACTCTTTTTTAAAGCCTTTTGGTTGTAAGGCCTTTTTCCATATTGATAAAGAAAATAGAACAAAGCTTGAGGCAAAGTCAAAGAAATGTACCTTTATTGGATATGGTGTTAATGATTTTGGATATCGCTTATATGATTATGAAAATCACAAAAAAATTAGGAGTAGAGATGTAATATTCAATGAAAGGGTCTTGTATAAGAATCAATTGCAAGAAAAAAAACAGGAAAAAGAAAACAAGGAATACGCAGTCCTTGATGAAATCACTGAAAAAGTAAAGGTGCCTGAAAATAATAATAATCAACAACCACAACAAAAGTAACCACCACAACAAAAATAGGCACCCCAAACACCTGAAAGTGGTGTTAGAAGATCTATCAGGATAAGTAGACCCCCTGAACGATACTCTCCTTCGTTATATTATTTATTGTTGACTAATTCTAGTGAACCCGAATGTTATGAAGAAGCAATGCAGGTTGAAGTAGGAAAAAAAGAAGTGGAACCATGGAAGAAGAGATGACTCCTTAATGCATAACCAGACTTGGGACTTAGTCAAGTTTCCTGCAGGAAAAACTACATTGAAGAATAAATGGGTTTATAGGCTGAAGGAAGAAGAAGGAGGAAAACTGAGGTACAAAGCTAGACTTGTGGTCAAGGGGTTTGCACAGAAGAAAGGTATTGATTTTGATGAAATATATTCTCCTATTGTTAAAATGACTTCAATCAGAACTATTTTAAGTCTAGTAGCTATTGAAGATTTTCATCTTGAGCAATTAGATTTAAAGACAACCTTTCTCCATGGGGATTTGGAGGAAGAGATATATATGCAACAACCACAAGGATATGAAGTGAAAGGGAAGGAGAAACTAGTGTGTAGGTTGAAGAAGAGCTTGTATGTATGGCTTAAAACAGGCTCCAAGGCAGTGGTATCTAAAATTGACAAGTTTATGTCTGAACAAGGTTATACTAGATGTCACTCTGATCATTGTGTTTATTTGAAAAAACAAAATGATGGCAGCTATATTATATGGTTATTGTATGTAGATGACATGCTTGGTGCAGGGTCTAACATGCAGGAAATAAATGTGCTCAAAAGAAAATTGGCAAATTCATTTGCAATGAAGGATTTGGGAGTTGCAAAACAAATCCTTGGTATGATAATCACTAGAGATAGGAAAAATTGCAAATTAACATTGTCTCAAAAGGAGTACATACAAAAGGTGTTGAAAGGATTTAATATGCACAATGCAAAACTAGTTAGTACACCTTTTACTAGCCATTTCAAACTTAGTAAGGAAATATGCCCAAAGACCCAAGAAGACATGGATTATATGTCTAAAGTTCCATATGCATCAGCAGTTGGAAACTTAATGTATGCAATGGTCTACACAAGGCCTGATATTGCACATGCAATGGGAGTTGTAAGCAGGTACATGAACAATCCAGGAAAGGAACATTGGATGGCGGTGAAATGGATTCTTAGATATTTGAAAGGTACCACAAATCAAGCATTATGCTTTTGTGGTTCAAACATTTCTCTACAGGGATATGTTGATGCAGATATGGCAGGTGACAGAGATAATAGGAGGAGGACTACAGGATATGTATTTACTATTGGTGGAATAGTTGTCAGTTGGGTTTCAAAAATCCAAAGTGTTGTTGCACTTTCAACAACAGAAGCAAAGTATGTTGCTGCTACAGAGGCTAGTAAAGAAATGATTTGGTTATAAATTTTCATGGGTGAATTGGGTAAGGAGAATGATATGGGCATGTTATACAGTGATAGCCAAAGTGCCATTCACCTTGCAAAGAACTCAGCATTTCATTCGAGGACTAAACAGATACAACTCAAGTACCATTTCATACAACCAGTGTTGGAAGATGGAGAGTTGAAGCTGGAAAAGATACACACTGGCAAGAATCCTGCAGATATGCTAACAAAAGTTGTAACCAGGGAGAAACTGAGAATATGCTCAGTTTCAATTGGTCTTCAAGGATGATGATGAAGATGAGAAACAACCATGTCCAAAGAGGAGTCATTGTATAGCAAATGAAGCAGCGGTGGAGTTGCTACAATCATTCTCCAAGTGGGAGATTGTTGTGTGTGGAGCATGATTGTTCAGAGGTCTTTGTTTCAACCGGATGTATTCTCTAGGATGTTTGTACACCCCTCCACACAGGGAGGACTTGTCCCCCCCGCGGGGGTCTAGGGGGCTAATCCCCCCCGGCTAGGGGGTCTGGGGGCCAGCGGTCCCCCAGCGGGGGCTCGAGGGCAGTGCCCCTGAAGCTAAAAATAGATGTAAAATTGCCTTGTAAAACTATAGTAATTTATACTCAATCTAGGTCGTTCATTAGGTGGATGGCCTGATGGTAGAACTTATGCTTAGTTTAGGGTTTTTTGCCCTAGAAGGAAACCCCTTTCTTTGTATGAGGGCATTGTATTTGAGGCTATGTAATAGATGTGTATTCTCCTAGTGAGAAACAGAGAGGTGAGACTGTGAGAGAAAATAGAGGATATTATAGCGGATCTGCTGTAGTTTCTGTCTCTTCATTTTGCTGGATAATAGAAAGGAAGGACTGGCTGTTCGGGGTGGATGTAGCCCAAGCTAGGTGAACCACGTATATCTATGTCTCTCTTGTTTTATGCGTTTTCTGTGTTTATATTTCTGCAATATTTTGTGTTACATTGCTCCGTAATATATAATTTTATAACATGACCAACTAACCCCAATGGGGCCCACAAATTCTTGGTGTTACATCTCCTGGGGTTAGGGTTTTATCATGTTTTTCAATAATAAATAGGCCCTTGAGCCTCATTGTAGCATAGTTCAGAGGCATGTAGCTGCCACATCTCTTCTCATAGATAAGCTACCATTGCCCGAGCTAGTCTTATTTCCATTTTGTTGGTAAGCATATTTCAGTATTTGACATTAATGAAATGAAGTGTTATTTATGTTGCATCTTTGTATTTTTGGTTATATTTGTAATTTTTTGCATTCTAATTTAAATTCGGATCAGTGGTATCAGAGCGGTTTTCTCTTTCTTTGTTTTTCTTTGCATGTCTCCAACGAGGCCGCAATATAAGGAGTTAGGGCTTGAACTAGTCGAACCTTTGGAGGACCAGCCTCACAAATCCCGATGAATTTCCATGGCAGAAGAAAAGAAAAACGAGGGGGTAGGAGATCCTTTCAAAATATTGCTCGAAGAAGCCCTCAAGTGACACAGGAATACGATGATCAACAACTTTTCCCAAATCCTTCGGCGGTTACCCAAGGGCGACACACGTACTTCCAACAATTACTCTGGAAGTGCCATACCCTTTAAGGTACAAGTTAACTTTGGCATTCCCATATTTGAGGGTCATATAGATGCAGAAACTGTAGATAAATGGTTAAATTTTCTAGAAGGATATATTTTTTTCATGATTTCTCTAGCTAGGAAGATATTACTTTTTCTCTTCTCAAAGTCACCCCCCACATTACGGACTGGTGCAAAACCTATTGTGAGTGGAAGGATGAAAGTACGACCTCACTATTTTTGGTCACACCCACTGGGATTCATTCTTGTATGCCATCAAGGAGAAGTATTACCCTATCGGGAGCTATGAGGATAAATACATAAAGTGGACCACACTGCAATAGGGAAGGGACCAAGATGTGTCATAGTTTAGAAATGCTTTTCATACCCTTTGCATGAAGCTGGGTATCAAGGATTCTAAGAAACGTTTAGTACTCAAGTACCGCCACTAACTACACATGTACATCTAGGATGAGATGGAGTTCCTATACATCTCCTCACTCAGCACGACGTACCGATACACTATCAATATTGAGCAGAAGCTTAAACAAAAAAAGTGAGACTTTAGAAAGGCACCCCCAAACATTAGAGAAAAGGGAAAAGCCAAGGTGGGATGACCCAGGATAACCTGCCGAAGTCACAAGAAAATAACAAGACCATGAAGACAAAGAAGGACTCGGGAAAGTGGTGTGAGTTCCATAAGAACTCCACTCTCAACACAAGTGAGTGTTGGGCCAAGCAGTCACTGGTGGCTGACCTAAAGTCTTCTGAGTCCGACACATACTCTGACTCTGAGTTAGAACCCAACAAAGGGAATGAAAAATGGAAGTAGATCATTGAAAAAGAGACCAATGCCATTGTGGTCACAACTAAGATATAGAAGATTGAGAATGAATATCCAGAATATGGGGAGTGCCTATTCCACTCATAGATGTGGGTGAAGGGTTCTCCACTATAATTCATTGTCAAAAAAAGGAGCCAAAATAACCTCATTTTAGTAGAGGCCGTGAAGAGGCTGGGCTTGCTGACTACAACACATCTGCAACCATACACCATCATGTGGCTTCACAAAGGACAAGATCTCCACGTCAGCCAATAGTGTCACCTTCCCTACAACATGAAGCCCTTCATGCATGAGATACTATGTGATGTATCTCCTCTTGAAGTTTGTGATGTATTATTAGGACAACAATACTTATGGAAGTGACATGCTATATATGATTCTAGACCTCACTCTGTTATTATTTCTTTGGGTACTAAGTTTGATCTGAAATCACTCGCGAATGATCTTAGTTAATTAATGAAGGTATTACAGACCCATGTGCTGGGGTGTGCCTATGTTATTTTAAGCAATCAATCGATAAGATTGCAAAATACACAAGCACTTGGAACAGTAATAGAAGCACAGTAAGCAAATACAAAACACAACAAATTTAATAAGGATTTCACCCAATCCTCCTGGGCTACGTCTCTGGGTCCAGCCTTCAGTGGTGGCCTTTTCTATTGTGTCATAAAGTAGAGATTTTACAATAAGGAGCTCAATTTGAGTCTCACTTAATAGAGAATGATCATTAGGATTATACTTGGATACCCCAAGTCTCTAGAGTACACAAACTCCCCTTACTGAATCTCAACCTCGACTGGTCTTAGTGGTATGAGTCCAGTTTGGTACTTAATACCTGACAAGTCTACACAAAGGAGTTGCTTGAACCTCTCAAGCCTTCTCTAGAGTTCACAGACTCTCAGACTCTCTCTATTCTGTCTGCTCGATGCTGCCTTTTCTCTACAGGTCAGCTCAACTTCTCTGTTCTTTGCAATTCATTTCTTTTTCTCTACTTCTGTTCCCCCTACTCTTTGTCTATTCGTGGCTTAAAGCCAATCTTCTCCCTAACTGTTTGTTTCTGCTTCCTGGCTCTCTAGATCACCTACCTCTATCCGTTGGAATTCCCCTACTCTGTGTCATTATCGTTCTGTAACGATTCACAGAGAGATGGCCACCTGTTTCCTCACGAACTGAGTGTCAGTTCTCTTTGAACGGTATTTATTTATGTTGCTCCAAGAATTCCCACGAAACTGTTCCTCTACCAAATCATTGGTCATGTCGGACCTCAAATCTCATGTACCTCAGTCTATTTCACTGTCAAATCTGGTCTTCCGTCGGGTTGATTCTTCGCTATTGATCTAGAGCCTTCAGATCCTATGGTCTCCGTCTATATCATGCGGGTAAGTTGCTCAACCATTACTCACACGATGTAAGTGGTTTTCTCTCACATCCACTAGATGCATGTCACCCAGTGTGTGGCATCGCTCTGAACTTGGCCAAGCCCGCTTACCGCTCAAAGTGCACATTATATCCTGCCGGTTTTGGGCATGGGACATGCCTTCTGATGGTTTTCGCATGATTTCCTGTTTTTCTCATGACCAAGCACTTGAGGCTTTCCTTCACTGAAAGTTTTTCCCTGCGATGCTAATTACGTATCAGAAACTACCTCTATTTTTGGATCTAGGCTTCCGATTGCCAATTTGCATCCATGCGCGGTCTCCATGTGCCAACGATCAACGCGTTTTGACCAAGGGTCCTCGTTGTTTTGTGTTGGCCACAAATTTCCATTGTCTAGAGGTCATCTCTGATATGCTCGTCATTCATAAGATTGAGAAGCCTGACATAATTTGAAATAGTCATAGAAATGTTTAAGGATCCAATTCAGATCACGACCTTCCCACTGAAAAAGCTTTTATACCACCAGAAGTTGGTTTTCAAGCATCGACTAAGTGAGGGTATAGCTCTCTCACTTATCCAATCTCTATCCATTTTGCACTGCTTGGCTTTGAACCCTTGAGTCCAATCTTGAGGTAGTCAACATCTCCCCTGAGTGTCATCCTCACCTTCCTGTCCAAAATTGTGTCTTCCTGCAATTCATGGAGATATTCAGGTAAGAACAATTTGTCACACGGAATGAGTTATATTTGCGGACAAATCCAACCTTCCTAGGAGTCTAAGACTCTCTAATGACAAACAAACCAAACAAGAGCTATCCTTCTCTAGATAAACATCATTCTACGAGCATTCAAATGTTTTCGATCTTACCTTAGGTCCCACACTTGTTGTAGCAGTCCAGCCTTGCTGATCCAGATGAGCTCCTCCTTCACTTTCAGACCTGCATACACTAACAAAGCAAACGATTACATAGCATCTGAATATTCATCATAAAATAAAACATATCTATCATATTGACCAAGGAATACATGAAATAATTCATTAACAAATCATTGAGAAGAATGGACTTATTTGTATTAAATAATCAAAGGAACCATTACAACCTGAGCCTTGGTGTTGTGCAAGCTCCTCCCAGGGTCCAGCAAGAGATTTCCTCTACTTTGACAAGCTCACCCACTCCCAATATGGCAACAAGGAAGGATAGTGATTTCTCCTCACAAGTCAACAATGGAAGTCCTAATTCCAGCAGCATTTACCCTTTAGAATGTTCAGCTTTCAACCTCCCCTCCTCTGGCCCAAT
>APFE030814615.1:19897-32077 GCA_000404065.3 Pinus taeda | reverse complement strand
TACGCACTGTGCCTAACTCAGAGGGTGCGTACTTCTTGTAAAACAAAGAAAAGCTAAGATCTAAATTGACCCTAAGCTAAGCCACCCAAAAACAGAGTTAAACAACCAAAAAACAAAAGATATCAAACTCTTTTCAGGTCAAAGCAATGACAAGAGGAAAAATCAAACCCAACAATGGAGTCCCCAACGGAGTCGCCAATTTGTCACACGGAATGAGTTATACTTGCGGACAAATCTAACCTTCCTAGGAGTCTAAGACTCTCTAATGACAAACAAACCAAATAAGAGCTATCCTTCTCTAGATACACATCATTTTACAAGAAATCAAATGTTCTCGATCTTACCTTAGGTCCAATGCTTGTTGTAGTAGTCCAGTCTTGTTGATCCGGATGAGCTCCTCTTTCACTTTCAGACCTGCATACACTAACAAAGCAAACGATTACATAGCATCTGAATATTCATTATAAAACAAAGCATATCTATCATATTGACCAAGGAATACATGAAATAATTCATTAACAAATCATTGAGAAGAATGAACTTATTCGTATTAAATAATCAAAGGAACCATTACAACCTGAGCCTTGGTGTTGTGCAAGCTCCTCCCAGGGTCCAGCAAGAGATTTCCTCTACTTTGACAAGCTCACCCACTCCCAATATGGCAACAAGGAAGGATAGTGATCTCTCCTCACAAGTCAACAAATGGAAGTCCTAATTCCAGCAGCATTTACCCTTTAGAATGTTCAGCTTTCAATCTCTCCTCCTTTGGCCCAATGCCTGTATTTATAGTATTCTAGAAGAGGTTATTCAGTTCCAACATCAATGGGATACTCCCTCTTTTGGATGGGGTAGCTCCTCTCTTGATGGGATAAGCTCCTCTCTTGATGGGATAAGCTCCTCTATCATAGGGGTGCATGAACCATCTGGAGGCGCTCAATACACGTCAAAAACTCTTCTAGAAGGCTCTAGAAGTGACCACAAGTAACTTTTTAAAGATGAAACTTGCGCCTTTTGACCTTTACAGGGGTACGCACCCAAGCTTTAGCATACATAGCATATAAATACGCAGGTACAGTGTATTTGGGGTGCGTACACGCAGGCAAGGTAGAGAGAACCTGCGTACCCAGAGATAAACATGTTTTCAAGTGACTTTCTCTCTTTTGAATTTTTGACATGAAGAGCAGAGGTATGGGGCTTGACAAAGAGGACAATATGGCTATTGATGGGGCCATATAACTGCAGATAGTCAAGGTGACAAAATTCAGTGTAACACTTCCTGCAATTCATGGAGATATTCAGGTAAGAAATCATCAATAGAAGGCAATTGACTCTACTCTTCAGGATCTTCAATTAATGAAGGTTGAAATAGTCTCAAGCTGTCTGCATTAACAACTGAGTAGATGTGCATGTAAGCTAGTAAATCAAGGCAAAAAGCATTCTCACCAATTTTCTCAAGTATCTTGAAAGGCCCATACCTTATTGGCTTTAAATTTTAACCTTCACCTTGCATTTTGTCTTTGTTGATATACAACCAGACTTGATCACCAACTTGGAAACTATGCTCCATCCAATGCTTATCATGCCTTGCCTTGTATTTGGCTTGGCTATTTTCCAGTTGTTCCTATACTTCCTGGTGAATCTCTTGGATTTTTTCAATGAGCTTGATTACCTTGTCCACATCACTGGGTCCATCAACTACAATGTCTTTACCAAAGACAAAATCCAAGGGAGACCTTGGTGTGAAACCAAAACAGGTCTCAAAAGGAGATCTCTATGTAGAAGAATGTTTTGCTCGGTTGTAAGCATGCTACACATAACACAAATGTTCATCCCAAATTTTGGGATGCTTGTTGCAATAGCCTCTTAGCAACTAGATCATTGTCCTATTGACTACTTCTGTCTCGCCATCTGTCTGTGGATGAAAGGCTGTGCTTTTCTTCAGTTTGGTGTCCATCAATTCCCATAGACTCGACGAAAAATTCCCAACAAATTGGGTGTCTCGATCAGATACAACGGAAGTGGGTAATCCAAAATGAACCCATACATGCTGAAAGAACAACTTTATAGTTTGTTCGACTATAATCTGTTTATTACAAGGTATCAAAATACACATTTTGCTGAACCTATCCACAACAACATATAAATAGTCATGACCTTTCCTAGATTTAGGCAGTCCTCCAACAAAGTCCATGGAATACTTTCCCAAGGATGAGAAGGAATTGGTAGTAGAGTGTACAAGCCTAGTTTTCTATTGCTAGGCTTGCTTTTAGCACACATGGTACACCCTCTTACATATCTAGAAATTGTCTCATTCATTTTTGTCCAATTACAAAATATTTGCAGCTGTGAAACCATTTTACTCACCCCAAAGTGACCTGATATTAGAGAGGTGTGTGCTTCTCGAATTATCTTTACTCTTTCAGTTTGTGGAATGCATAGCTTCCCACAATGATACAAGAATCAGCCCTTAACATGATAATCTAATTCTTCTACTCATTTGCCTTGACTTAAAGTTGCATATACATCTTCAAAATCTATATCTTGAGCATATTGTTCAATTTAGCTCTCATGCAGTACTGAATTATGCTTTAGTGGATGCATTCATAATTGGTCTAGATAACATATCTGCAACTTTATTGTGTATGCCTTTTTTATATCTGATGACTAAATGAAACTGTTGTAGAAAACCCATCCATCTATAGTGTCTTGATTGCTACAACTTAGTTTGGGAGTGTAGATATTGAAGTGGTTGATGATCGGTATGTATAACTGTCTCTTTTCCCATTAAGTAATGTTTCCACTTTTTCACACTCTGTACTAATGCATACAATTCTTTATCATATATGGGATAGTTAACTACTACAGAATTAAATGTCTCAGAATGATAACATATGCGTTTACTGTGATCTATCAACACTGCTCCCATGGCATAGTCACTGGCATCTGTTTGGATCTCAAATGGTCTTTGAAGATTAGGCAGTGCTAGTACTGGTGTTGTACTAATCTTTTCTTTCAAGGTGTCGAAGGTTTTCTGTTGTTTGCCTCCCCATTGAAACACCTTGTTCAATCCTGTTAAAGCATGTAAGGGAGCTACAATTAAGGAAATGTTAGAAATGAACTTTCTCCAATATTGTGCTGCTCCTAAGAAGCTTCTGACTTTTGTAGCAGATTTGGGTTTAGGTCATTTTACAATGACTGCAACTTTAGAGGGATCTATCTTCAATTCAGCACCCCCTACTATATCACCCAAATAATTCAAAGATGTTTTGCCAAATTCAAATTTTGAGAGTTTAACATAAAGTTTTTCTCTTTTCAAAATGTCTAGTGTCTGCTTAACATGCTTTAAATGTTCTTCCCACGTTTTGTTAAATATAATAATGTCATCTAGATATACAATAACAAACTCATCAAGAAAAGGTCTGAGTACATCATCCATTATTCTCATGAAAGTAGCAGGAGCATTAGTTAAGCCAAAAGGCATAAATAGCCACTCAGAAAATACCTGAATTTGTTTTGAAAGTAGTCTTCCATGCATCTTGTTCTGCAACTCTAACCTGATGATATCCACTATGCAAGTCTAACTTGGAAAAATAAACAACTTCTTTCAATTGATCTAATAGATCATCTATGCGAGGAAGGGGATAACAATTTTTTATTGTTATCGTATTTAGTGCTCGATAATCAATGCACATTCTCCACGAGCCATCTTTCCTTATTACAAAAACAATTGGAGACCCACATGGCAATGTGCTAGGTCTAATGAACCCCTTCTCAAGCAACTCCTGCACCTGCTTCTTGATTTCTGTATTCTCTAAAGCGGACAACCAACACATTCCAATGTTAGGCAATGGAGCATCTTGCTGCAAAATAATACCATGCACTATTTCCTTTTTGGGTGGCAAACCTTTAGGTTCTTGGAACAAGATATCATATTCTGAAACAACTTTTTCTAAATCAGCTTGCTATTTAACATCACAACCCTCAAATACATTGGTTTTATCAGGTTTCTTTACCTTTACAACCATCAGTAAAATTTTTTTGCATGAATTTACAATTCGTTTCATCTTCCTTGAGTTTATGAGAGTATAATTATTCTTGGGCTTATGAGCTCTTACAAAGTATTCGATTCCATCTTTAATGAGTAGATACTTATTCTCAGCTCTATAGAAAATAGCTTTTCTACCATACAAGTAAGGACTTCCTTAAACAATTCCACATATATCGAGAGGAACTATATCTAACTCAATCTCATCTACAAATGCTAACCCAAAAGAAAACTTAAGTTTACATTGTCTAGTCACTTCTAGTTGTGCTTTATCACTTAACCAACCTAATGGGTATGGTTTCATGTGAGGTGTAGTCAGTAATCCCAACATCTTTACAATTGCTTCAGAAATTAAATTTACTTGTGAGCCACTATCAAACAAAGTATCAATCTTTTGATGCTTGGAAATAACTCGAATATGGAAAAACTCATGTCTTTTTCTCTCACTTTCTTCATCATTAATAGATTGTGCAGAATTACTAGTAGATGCTTCAGAATCTTTACGTTTTATACCTGTGGCTGCAATGGTTATTTCATCTCCTGAGTTCTACCCCAAATATTTTTGAATAGCTGCATCAGTCTTCTTCTTCTTGCCCTCAAACTTCTTAGGTCTCACCTCCGGATGCAAAATCCAACAGTGCTCATCATCATGCCCATCCTTCTTATAGTGAGTGCATGAAGACTTGCTTTTCTGTGCAGTGTTGGCCTTCCTCTCTTTCCATTTCTATTTTCTTTTCTCCTTATTCTTTCTTGCAATGGGCTTGCACGATCCTCCAACTTCTGTGTTCCCATTCTTTCCTCTAGCTTTTAGATGTGTACCTTGAACAGATACCTCATCTATACTAGTGGGATTAAACACGAAGATAGTGTGCCTCATGTAGCTGTGTAGACCACCTATGTACTTCAACAGAGTCTTAGGTGAGCCTAATGAAATTCCTAGAATTAAAGCTCTTTTCCTAAATTCTTGAGTGTAACCTTGTACACTTTGCCCTTTCAATTGGCGAAGAGTTTGCTAGCTCATCATGGCTTGCTGCATGTAAGCTAGTGGATAAAATTGCTTTTTGATTGCAGAAACAAATTCACTCCAGACAAAAAGAATCTTACCATGTTTCTTCATGTTAGCTTGTGTCCTACCTTCCCACCATACCAAGGCAGTGCCTCCAAGGCATAGACTGGCCAGCTGAATCCTACTCTTGTCTGAGTTGATACTCTGCACTCTGCAATAAAACATCAATTTGTCTGATCCAATTATCCAGATTCTCTGCATTCGACTCTCCATCATATATTGGTAAATCAAATTTAACATCTAATTTAATCAAAGATGTCTTCTTTTTATGTTCAGGGCTATTAGGAGGCGTGAGAAAGTTTTCTTCTATCCCTTTTCCTATTGAGTGGTCATGGAGGAGAGATTCTTGTTCTCCTTTTTCTTTGGAGTGTGATAAATCTTCATCTTTACCTTTCTTAAACTCCCTGTACATTTCCTCTACCGTGGACGTCATGGCCAGGAAACTATCTATGAATCGAGGGTCTGGTCCCAAGGGACTTTCTTCTGACATCTTCTTCTTAGGATAGACTCTTCCAATTTCTGGGTCAGTTTTGACCAACTCTCATCTTCTAATTTAACCTTTGATCTAGTTAGAATTCAACAAGAAAATCCAGCACAAGCTTGTCTAACCTTAAACAACCTAGAGCTCTGATACCACTTGATCTGATCACTCCTGAATGATCTCAGTTAATTAATGAAGGTATTACAGACCCATGTGCTAGGGTGTGCTTATGTTATTTTAAGCAACGGATCGATAAGATTGTGAAATACACAGGCACTTGGAACAGTAAGAGAAAAAAAGTAAGCAAATATAAAACACAACAAATTTAGTAAGGAGTTCACCCAATCCTCCTAGGCTACGTCTCCGGGTCCAGCCTTCACTGGTGGCCTTTTCTATTGTGTCTTAAAGCAGAGATTTTACAATAAGGAGCTCAATTTGAGTCTCACTTAACAGAGAATGATTAGTAGGATTGTACTTGGATCCCCCAAGTCTCTAGAGTACACAGACTCCCCTTACTGAATCTCAACCTCGACTGGTCTTAGTGGTATGAGTCCAATTTGGTACTCAATACCTGAGGAGTTTCTTGAACCTATTAAGCCTTCTCTAGAGTTCATAGACTCTCGGACTCTCCCTGTTTTGACTGCTCGATGCTACCTTTTCTTTGCAGGTTAGCTTGGCTTCTCTGTTCTCTGCAATTCACTTCTTTTTCTCTACTTCCGTTCCCCCTATTCTTTGTCTGTTCGTGACTTAAAACCAATCTGCTCCCTGACTGTTCGTTTCTGCTTCTCGACTCTCTGGATCCCCTGCCTTTGTCCACTAGAATTCCCCTACTCTGCGTGATCATCGGTGTGTAACACTTCACAAAGAGGTGGCCACTTATTTCCTCATGAACTGAGTGTCAATTTTCTTTGAACAATCATTATTTCCGTTGCTCCAAGGTTACCCATGAAATTGTTCCTCTACCAACTCATTGGTCATTTCAGACCTCAAATCTCATGTACCTCAGTCTATTTCCTCGTCAAATCTGGTCTTCCATTGGGTTGATTCTTCGCCATTGATCTAGAGCCTCTAGATCCTACGGTCTCAATCTATATCACACCGGTAAGTTTCTTGACTGTTACTCACGTGATGTAAGTGGTTTTCCCTCACATCCGCTAGATGCGTGTCACCCGTTGTCTGGGATCACACTTAACGTGGCCAAACCCACTTACCCCTTGAAATGCACGCGATATTCTACCAGTTTTGGGTGTGAAACCCACCTTATGATGATTTCCGCACAATTTCCTGTTTTCCTTGTGACGAGGCGCTCGATCATTTCCTTCACTGAGAAATTTTCCCTGCGATATGCGATTAGCACTTTGCGCTAATTGTGTATCAGAATCCGCCTCTATTTTTGGATCTGGGCTTCCGATTTCCAATTTGTGTCCATGCACGGTCACCATGGGCCAATGGTCAATGCGCTTTTACTGAGGGTCCTCATTGTTCTGTGATGACCACAAATTGCCACTGTCCAGAGGTCATCTCTGAAAAGCTTGTCATTCATAAGATTATGAAGCTTGACATAATTTGAAACAGTCATGGAAATGTATAAAGATCCAATTCGGATCAAAGTTATACAAGATACCAAAGGTAGCCCCACCTACAACGATATCTTTGATATCTACTAAGCAATGCAGTAAGGTCATCTCCCAGACTGGGAATTTTTTCTTTCTTTCTGATTCACTCTCAAAGTAAGGGGAAGGTCATGTCCACATCCATGTCCCCCAGGAAGGGTTCCTCCAAGTGGTAAAAGAAAGTGGATATGGTCATGGAAGAGAGAGGAACATCTTCTCCTCACCCACAATGGTACCCTTGCATTGTTAGGTCAAGCATTCAATTGATATGACTCCTAGAGAACTCTACCCAACAGGCCAATATATTGTCACTCTAATCTAGAAAATGAAGAGATCAAGCAGAAAATATAGGAGTTGCTGCAAAAAGGGCACATTTGACCATGTTCACTACTTTGTGGGAACCAGTTTGTACTTGTACAGAAGAAGGATGGGACCTGGAGGCTCTACATTGATTATCGGGCATTAAACAAACTCACTGTCAGGAACAGGTATCCAATCCCATGGATTGATGACCTACTGGACCAACTCAAGGGGCCCGAGTTTTTCACCAAGATTGATCTAAAGTATGGTTATCACCAAGTTACAATAGAGGCCATAGATGTATGGAAGACCACCTTTAAATCCAGGAAAGGCATTTTGAATGGTTGGTTATACCCTTCGGGTTGACAAATTCCCCTACAACTTTTATGAGGCTAATGGATGAAATCTTATGGTCCTTCACTAACTCATTCATGGTGGTTTATCTAGAGGACATCCTCATCTTTAGCAAGACTTGGGAATATGACTTTCAACACATTTGGCAGGTCCTTCAAACCCTTCGATGGCATAAATTATGTTCCAACTTGGACAAATGCACCTTTGGCATGAGAGAGGTCCAATACTTGGGTTACATAATAGATGAGCATGGTGTGCATGTGGACCTGACTAAGATCCAAGTCATTTAGGATTGGCCAACCCTAACCACTCTAATGGAGCTTCGCAAATTTTTAGGCCTTGCAAATTTTTATCATAGGTTATTGTTGGGATTGTCCCATATTACTTGGCCTTAGGTTCATATTACTAAGGGTGGGGCAAAAGAAAAGTATTCTTGGTTCAAGTCCCAACAAAAGGCATTCATTGAGTTGAAGGACTACCTTTTCTCTGCACTGGTACTCACACTGCCAGACTTGTAGTAGCCATTTGAAATTGATACATATGCCTCAAATTATGCTATTGGTGCAATCCTCACCCAACACAAGAATCTGGTGGCATATCATAGTGACACACTTTCTGATACAATTCAGAAGTACCCAACCTATAGTGCAGGCTTACCGACAGTGGGAACACTATGTTCTGGGGAAGGAGATGATCATCCACACTGATCACTGATCTCTTCAGTTTATACAGACATAGGGTAAGTTGTAGAACGATCACCATCAGAAGTGATTTACATATATGTAACAATTCCACTTGAACATTAAATACAAAATGGGCAGCACCAATCATGTTGTAGACTGTCTCAGCCAGCCCCCAATTGCAACACTGACTACTGTTTTCAACTCTTGTGGTCATGAGAACTTTGGATGAATGAAACTATAAAAAAGGATCCAGAGTTCGCCTCCACATACCAAATGTTAGGAGATGGAAAACAAGTTCCTAATTTCCACCTCCAGGATGCATTATTATGCTACCTAGGCCACCTTTGTGTTCCTTCAAGTGAGCATGCCAAGCTGATTTTGGAGGCACATTATAGTCGGCTTGTAGGACACTTTGATGTGGAGAAAAATGTGGCTATACTACAAAAGTACTTATATTGGCCCAAACTCTGAATGGATGTTGGGAAATATATCAGATCTTACATGACCTGCACCATCACCAAGACAACCATCAAGAAGTAAGGCCTGTACACTCATTTTCCTACTCCTAGTCAACCATGGGAATCCATCTCCATGGAATATATGTATGGATGCCCTTCTACCAAGCATGGTAATGATTGTGCATTTGTGGTCGTGGACAGATTTTCTAAGATGGCTATATTGGCGTCCTACAAAAAGAGTATCAATGTAGAGGACACTGGCAAAATATTCTTTGAACGAGTATGGGGACATTTTTGGATCTCGCAGAACACTATATAAGATTAGTATAGTAGGTTCCTAAGCATATTCTCACACCAAGCTCACCAAGTTGACTGCCTCCCATCCCTAGACTGATGGCTAGACGAAGGTCTTCAATAGGATGATAGCGCACATAATTCACATGTACAACTCCAAGAATCCTCAAACCTGGGATGAGAGTCTTCCATATGTGCAACATAGTTATAATAGAGCTCTCCATATCTCGGCTGGTCATATTCCCTTTCAAGTGGGTCTAGGATTTCAACAATTGTGTCTGATTGATGTTTCCATGCATCATGTGACTATAGAAACAAAATCCACACATGTATTGTCTGAGGTTGATAAAGTGACAAAATTTATTGAACACTTCCAACACATCTGCCATTAGGTTCATGACATCTTGGAGAAGTCAAATTCCAAGTATAGGCAAAGATGTGATCAACATCGGGTGCCACACAAGTTTCAGGTGGGCAAAAAAGTTTCATTGCATTTGCAAAAAGAACATCTTACCAGAGCCCATCGGAAGTTCATAGCACTCTGATATGGTCCTTACAACATTACCAAGGTTGTGGGAGAAATTCTTTTGAGCGCAACATTCCCCCATTCCTTGGCTTGCACCCAGTGTTCAATGTGGACCGCCTTTGGCCATACTTCCCACCATTAGTAGACACATCAAACATTGTAGAATAACGCACACCAATAGAGTTAAACCCAAACTGCATAGAACAGGCCACAACTAATTGAATTATGGACACACAGGTTAAGAACACTTTCTAGTAGAAGATCCAACTATATCGGGTTGTCAAATCTGGGCAACTCCTGCACCAAGGCAAGTGGCTCATAGGGACAAGGTTCAAGAAAACATTCCTCACCACATGGAGGCTCTGCACGCAATGGGAACCATTGATTCCTAATGGGTGAGGAATGATCTAGGTGGATATTTTTCCCCACCTACCTATTCCACCTATACCTCCAACCGGTTTCATTTTTTTCCTTGGTTATTTCAGCATTTACTATATTTAGCAGTTTTTCAAGTCCTGAACTTCTGGAGCAAGTTTAACCCCCTAGACGATGGTTTATTGAGGTTCATTGTAGGCCGAGAGCCATAAGAAAGGGCCTACATCAAAACCTATAGTACTCAAAGAGGCCTTTCCAACAAGGTATCGTACGTTCTGTAGTTTTTAACCCCGTACAGAAATTACCTGCATACGAATTCTAAATCACAGGAAAAAATAAAAATGCGAGAGCATAACACATAAAACACATATACTCAGATATTTCCCACTGGATCCCAAAATTGGGACTACCAGCTTGATTTTTCATTATGTTCCTTTCAATGTTACAATACATATTTATACATGCTGAAGCAACCAATATCATGGACCGAAAACCATCGCGTCCAAAACCATGGACCGAAAACCATCGCGTCCAAAAAACATGTGCAAAAATCATGCACAAAACCATAGGTTGGTCTGCCCAACCTAATATAGGGTCCAAAACCAAAATTTTCCAGGGTGCTGCCCTGGACCCCATAAAGTGGGGTTACGGGCACCCCTCAAACCCCCTGTTAACTATGTGGAAAGAATATAACACAACCCAACAATCTCCCACTTGTTGTTTTCTTTCCACAGGGGGCCACAGGAGAGCTTAATCATTTTTCCATCGCTGAAACACCCATTGTTTCTCTACACCAAGAGAACTTCTCAGAGCTAACAGATTTTGTCAATGCATCTGTAGTATTCTTCAAAGTGTCCACCTTTACCAGCAACACCTTTTTGTCTTCTATCATATCCCTCACAAAGTGATACTAAACATCAATGTGCTTTGTCTTTGAATGATAAGCAGGGTTCTTTGCCAAGAAAATTGCACTTTGGCTGTCACAGTCTATCCTTATAGCTCCCTATACTAACCCCATACGTGAACACAATCTCTGCAACCAAACTGCTTCCTTGCTTGCATGAGTGGCTGCCATGTATTCTGCCTCTGTAGTTGATAGTGCCACTACAGATTGTTTCTTACTCATCCAACTGGATGCACCTCCAAATAGTTTAAACACATACCCACTTGTAGATCTTCTCTGATCTAGATCTCCAGCCCAGTCTGCATCAACGAAGCCATGAATATCCAGTAGTTTGTCCAATCCTGGTCTTCCTTGGTAGCACAAACCATAATCACTAGGGCCACACAAATACCTAAAAACCTACTTCACTGTTGTCTAGTGCTCCTTCCTAGCTTTGACATAAACCTACTCAATACTCCCACTGCATGTGCAATGTCTTGTCTAGTATAGACCATCACATACATCAAGCTACTGACTGCACTTGCATATGGAACACGGGACATGTTCTCTTCCTCTTCTTGTGTCTTGGGACACTGTTTAGAAAATAACTTCACACCTATGGGAATAGGAACCTTCACCAGTTTACTATCCTACATATTAAACCTCTGTAGTATTGCCTTGACATACTTCCTCTAGTTTAACCAGAGCTTCCTCTTTGCCTGATCTCTTTTAATTTCCATGCCCAAAATATGTTATGAAACTAGCTCACAAAAATATAGAAAAGATAGATCAATGCCTTAGAATTTAGCCTCTTCGAGGGGGCAACCTCCTTTACATTACACAAATGAATGATTCCTTCATGATTCAAATGACAAAACCTCCTTTCTATATATAGGAGTCTAAGGAGTCACATATAACCCAGCCGACCTAACAATAATAATATAAAGGCACAAAAATAACAGTAGAGGGATTCTATGGGGCACAGTAATAACAGTATGGGGACAATAGGGGCACAACAATATTAATAAGGGATACAACTACAATAGTAATGGGGTAATCACTAGTATTATAGGGACCTAACATGCCCCTCTCCTTCAAAAAG
>APFE030814615.1:0-16470 GCA_000404065.3 Pinus taeda | reverse complement strand
ATATTTATACATGTCGAAGCATCCAATACCATGGACCGAAAACCATCGCGTCCAAAAAACATGTGCGAAAATCATGCACAAAACCATAGGTTGGTCCGCCCAACCTAACATAGGGTCCAAAAACCAAAATTTTCCAGGGTGCTACTCCAGACCCCATAAAGTGGGGTTATGGGTACCCCTCAAACCCCCTGTTAACTATGTGGAAAGAATATAACACAACCCAACATGTTCCAAACAGAGATAAAGGGCCTACATCAAAACCTATAGTACTCGAGGAGATCTTTCCAACAAGGTATCGTACGTGCCAAACAGAGATAATTTGACCAAGTGATGACCCTGGGAAGTTGGCTACCCAACTAATGCCAAAAGAGCCCACAAACTCTTGGTGTTACATCTCTTGGGGTTAGAGTTTTGGTTGTTTAGTGTTCTCTCATGTTTTTCAATAATAAATAGGCCCTTAAGCCTCATTTTAAACAACTCAAAGGCATGTAGCTAGCACATCTCTTCACAGAGATAAGCTACCATAGCTCGAGCTAGTCTTATTTCCATTCTATTTGTAAGCATATTTCAATATTTGATATTAATGAAATGAAGTGTTATTTTTGTTGCATCTTTGTATTTCTAGTTATATCTATAATTTGTTTTGTTCCTATTTAAATTCAAATCAACTAGAATTTGAAAGGAACTTTCAATGGATATGCACGACAAATTGTCATGTTGTCCATGCCAAGTTCATGTCATGGAACTATTGTTGCGCACAAATTGCATCCAGTAAATATGCAGACATGTAGAACCTTGCTTGATCACCATGGGGAGGACTCTGAGCCTATGAAACATGGGCTCTTAGCTATCGAGCCAGCATATATGACTAGTTGAACAACTTCCCCTCATTAACAACCTAGTTCAATAAGATTGCCCATCCTTTAGGAAAGGTCTCCATGCTCTTCTGACCATAGATCCTATAAGCTTAGATAACCAAGAGCGGTAGGCCTTCTCAAGGGAATTTCTCTTGTATACATGGCTGGGTGTCTATCGAAAACTCTATGGCTCTACCATCCAACCTTTAAAAATGTCTCGTGTATTCACATAGTTATGGGTGGCATAAAACAATGAGTCCATGAGCTTCACTAGCTCGGGAAAGTGATACATGCACTGATAATATTATGCCCAAAAGGTAGGAAGCTTCTTTTCAGTGGCACTTCTTAATGTCATAGTCTTCTCATTAGTGTGTGAAACAATCTAGTTGATGACATATGCAGATGGGAATGATGGAAATTTGCATGCAACCTTGTGTAGTCTTGATTGCCATATATTGAGATAAACCTATCGGTCCTCTAAATATTCCTTAAGGCTTTCTGCTTAAATAGTTCCATTAACTTGCTGCCATGTTAGTGTTGAGCCTTCTTCTATAAACAACTGAGTGTATGCATACACTGGTAAGTCTACCGATGTTTTCTCAACTTATTCCTCAATAATTCTCTCAGTGGTCTCTTTTGAAGCAACTCCCTTTGGTGCCATGGTATTAGTGACTGTTGGAGATAAGTGCTCAACAAATTGTGTACCTGTGGGATAGAAAATATACTCATGGCATGAAAATATCAGTCTTTAGCAAATCTACTTACAAGGCATGATCAAGAAACAAATTAGGCATATGATGGGAAGGATTGCGCAATTTTCATTGAAAATAGGGACTGGTTTCTTGTGGGAACTACATAATTCATACTCCCAAAAACCAAGGATGAAGCTTGAGGCTTGGGACTGCGCAATGCGTAGTCCCATCCTGGGCAGAGACTGGGAGAGCCTATGCATTGTGCAGTCTTAGTGGCTAAGGTGACAGGCTGATCCATGGAATTGCACAATTCACAGTTGGAGTAGGCCTTTACTATGCACTATGTAGTTATAGAGGCCAAGATTGTGGCTTTAGCCTTAGGATTGCCTAGCTGGGCAAGGCAGATCTGGCCAAAGGGAGTGCAAATCTGCCTAGTGGATGTGTGAAAAACAAGCAAAAGTGAGTGATGATGTGAAGTTGCATGAAAAATTGACTAAGTATGAGTAAATTCTTGTATACCAAGTGCAACAACTAAACAAACAAAAGGAGCATCATGTAGGTGAGGAGAGTCACTACAATGGTGACCATTGGTGAAAAAACAGGAAAACAAATGCGACAATTGTGAAAGGAAAATGAAAATTAAAACAAAAATTCTACAATTTAAAACAAGTTGAAACACCAACAACTATGAAGAGAAATAAGTAAAACAATACTCACACAAGCAACATGACAAAAAGTGGAAAACAAAGCGGCAAAAGATGACAAAAGCGAAAATCACCCTGAAAAGTGACAACGACTGTGCCGAACATTCCTTGATCTCCTCAGAAATGCTACATCTACAAGATTGAATGTGAAAATGAGCTCTAGAGGCGTCGATGAAATAGATTTGATCAAATTAGGGTTTATGATGTGCATGCCTAAAATCAAGGAAAAAGAGACACTTGGCGGAAGCTTTCAAAAGTAGAAAAAGTGCTTCCTTTGAGATAATAAAAATAGGTAATTGTTTTTTAGGGATTGTTTTTCATTTTTAGCTTTTTTCTTTTTTCTAGGGAAACTTGGCACGCACACTGTTGGGAAAGACTGCATAATTCTAGGGAACTGGGCAACTTTTCGACTCATTGAACTGTGTAGTTTCTAAGATCAATAAGGTATTGCATAGTTTCTAGGCTTAGTGTTGGGCTACCTTCCATAACTGCATTGTTTCTGAACTCAAGGCTGACTGCCAGTCAAAGTTGAGTAATTCCCATCATCAAGGCTGCTTTCCCTCAAGGATTGTGCAATTTCTAGAGGCAAGCCCAAAACTGTTGTGAGACCAAGTTGGGAGATCAAATTTTGAGTCAGAAATATTTGTTAGGTGTGGAAGCAATCCAACACAAGCAAAAATGAAAAATATAAGTTTTAATCGAAGCATAAATACCTGGATTAGTGCAAGATGAGCTCTTGTGGATAGGAAGGAAGGCTCCAAAGTGAAATCATAGGAAAAATTTTGGAGGGTGGTTGTAGCTGCTACAACATTGGTGACACAATGGTAGAATTACAACTCTTTGTATGGATCTTGTCTCATTAAAAATATGTCTAAATATTTCATAAGTATTGTTCAGTTCATCTATTATCACAACTTCTTCACTTATATTGAGTTAAATATGTAGTCCTTACCATTTTCTTCATAAGTAGCACACATACCAAGCCAAGTTAGACTGAGTTGTTTCGATTGGGGATGAGGAGTATATAAATTCACAAGTAAAAGAGATTGTCAGACTCTTAGTTTTCATCTCTTGTGTTGCTCCACTGCCAACAAGCTTGGACAAGACCCTGTCAGAGCCACTTCAAGAACACAAACATTTCTTAGCTACTAGCGAGCCTAGACAGTACCCCGATGGAGTTGCTTGCTTCACCTCTCTGCACAAGAAGCCTTTCTCTTCTTTCACCCTTTATTTCATTTTTATTTGTTTAAAGAATTATGCATAGGCACTTATATGTTTCATGGGGTGGAAGAGGGATCCTGAGTTATTGAGAGTAGAAGAGGTTGTCCCTTTAGAGAAGGATATTTATATAAACTTTTGACATACTTGTTAAGATTTTCCTCCCCTCCTTACTCTACTCGACTTAGTTGACAAGGATTAACCAAAAATATAATATTTATTATAATAGTTGGTACTAACTAAAAGTGCAAGCATCGTGATTTCACTATGACTTTCTTTGAAAGGAACGCATTTTCCATCAGAGTATCATTAACTAAAATAAATGCAAGATTCACATAAAGAGAGGGAATAGATAGATAACCAAGCATTGACAGTAGTACAACTTCTTCTTGGATTTCACTGAGCTTCTCTGAGAAGCCAAACATAGTCTCATGTGGGAGTTATCCTATGATTCATAAAAGAAAAAAAACAAAAGGAAAGAAGCAGAACGAAAAGTACATGAAATCCAATCAAAGAAACAAACAATAGAAGAAAATAAATACTCCTACTCCTAACCTAATAGTGAATAGGCTAGAATCACGTGAAATGATACTTCCAATAAAACCACTGACGCATTAGCTAGCCTATGTACGCAAGGGTATGCATTTCAAGAAAGACATACAAGTATAAAAACAAACAAAAAAGATAAGGTGGTGTAAACCAAAATGTTTGAATTTTGAAATAATGGGAAAAAATAAAGAAAGAAACGCACATGGGAGACATTCTATGGGTGCATGGTGGTGTGTAGACACACTGCGACCTAACGACATACAAGCGCAAAACTTTCAGATTGCAAAAATAGGTGAACATAAAGAGAGAATAATTTTTTTTCTTTGCAACCATGCTCCCCATGTATGAATCCTCTAATGACAGAGCAATAGGATCGTGTGATACAGATGGAGGACCAAAAATTGTAAAATAGGTAGATTTTCAATGTGTACAACAGAGTGATGAGGAGCCTAGAAAGATTCAACATATTTATGATCGGAAGTGGAACTAAACTCAAGACTACAAGAACTTGACATAATGATCAGTTTGGGCTAAAGTGCCTCAACAACTACGGGAAGTTCCAATTCACCAAAATATGGATCATCAAAGATCGGTGGCTTGGAAAGATCAATGGTGGAAAAATCAGAATCGTGATACGATGAATCAATGAAAAGACTACAATAACCATGATAAAAAAGTTCAATATTTCCAACAGAGGAATACTAATGATCTGACGAATCATAAAAAGGGGATGATGGAGAATGAGAAATTTCACCCTCTATAATTTTAGAAAAATAAGATGAGAGATTGGGAGGATCAAGCAGAAAATATTTGTCCTCTCGACATTCAGATGAAAAATTGGCATTCCACGTGTTTTGAGAATGATTGAAAGTAGTAACATCAATAGAAAAGGAATTTTCATTAGATTAAACTAGAATGACAGAATCATGAAAATGTTAGGATAATTCAGAAGAGGTGTGGAAGGAAGGAGGTCATCCTTCATCGCAAAATCTTATTCATATTTAGACTCGCACATATACTCATCAAAATTGATATCGTACGTTGGTTGTTCAACACCAAATCCATCTAGAACTTGATCCTCATGAACATCAGAAGAGAGATTTGAAACAAGTGAACACAACACATCATAATCTTAAGGATCAGAGGGACCAAAGGAATGAGGACGAGGAGATAACAATTCATCACAACCATCAGACTCACAGTCCAAACTTGCATTGTAATTATGAGTATGTGAGGTGGGAAAATATGGTGGTAAATCAACAGATGAATTCTCAACTCCTCCCATCTAACCCTATGGAACCAGATTTATTTGATGAGAAGGGGATGGAGGGTCACTTGGAATAACAACTTTCTCCATTGCATATTTAGAATTTATAACACCAAGGTATGTTGGGAGTGGTTTGAAGGATTCAAGCTTCTGTGGATTTTTTGAAATGTGAACAAGAAATTGAAATCTCCCTAACAAGAAAGGCCAATCAACCTCTTCTTTAGGAAATTTAAAAAAAAATGCATGAAACAATTGTGAACATGATGCAGTGATTGATCAGGGGATTTTCACAATTGTAGAATTTTCCTCCATAGATGTTTACGATCATACATATCAAATCACAAAACAATTTTGTGACAAGATGTTTGAAAGAGTGTATGGAGGCAACAAGAAATATGCGACAACATTCCCTTACAAGCCCTTTGAACGTGGGAATGAAAAACCTACAACTGACATCCTAACAGTGGATGTTGTTTTTTATGCAGAATTCAAGAAAAATGAGAAGTATGCTCAAATAAGGTTGTTTCACCCTCACCATCAAATTTTAGAGTTGAAAATTCATCTATGTTACTCGCCAACACTTGTAGACTTACGTTTCTGGAAAAACATGTTGGGGTTATGATTGTGGAAGAAGTCTTTAAATGAGTGTAGAAATTCAAAACAGACTTCAAGGGCTCAACTTGTCATCTAACGCTCCTTCTAGTGCTATAAATGTTGACAGTGCTAGACCTGCCAACATTCATGGAATATCCCTGAAATGAAGTCCCAATTAGACCTCACACTGTTGGGAGTAGGAGTCCCATCAGTGGGTGGTAATGTTATGCCTTGACTACGATAATGCACAGATTTAGGTATGGTAGCTTTGGATGAGAGCAACTGTGTGACATTGTGGAAAGTCAAGTGTGATTCATGAAGGTTCCAACACACGAAGGGAAAAGGAAGTGTGTCCCTTGGAAGCATGTATTAGTATGCAACTTGAAAGGAACACACGAGTGTAATGACATCACAAATTAAGATGCAGAATAGTCCGCAAGTTAAAGTGACGAATTAATACAACAAAATGCATTCAACAAGATTCGTACAAATGCAAACAAAATAGTTAATAAGAATAAGTGTAAGTTAAATAACATACATTGCAAATACAAAAAGAATAGTCCTACTATATTCACAACATATGCATGAAAGCATGTTGGCTCTAGTTTATTATAAGTGAAAGTTCCATTCATACATACAACATTAACGAACCATTAGCCCCATAGTTGAAAATTAAAGTCAAGAACACCTGCTCCTCCAAATCAGTATAATTGCTCTACAATATGGAGAAGCCAAGGTTCTTCACCATACTCCCAAGCTCCTTCTAAGTCTAACCCTAGCCAAAATCGTGGCTCCCAAAATCCTATTATATGGGTTAGGAGGTTCTATTTATAACGAAAGGGGATGGCTCTTCAACTCCCCTTTGTGACCTTTGGACTACTCTCATGATTCTTCATCTTCATTACAAAATGGCTCATTACATTACATCATGAATATTCATATTCCAATATTAACACTTGGAATTTCACTTACAACATAATTACAAATATTATTACATTTTACACTTGTACCCGTATAATACAAAATAGGGTAGAGACAACTTTATAACCTCACAAGACACAACACTATGATGCTTTAGTTTAGGATAACTCTATCCTAGCAACCTCCACTTGGTGCTTCTCGATCACTTATTGGTGCCAAGCTCAGTAGTATGTGATGATGTCCCCAAACTGCATGATGATGTCTAGAGGGAAGCAAACTCTAGCCCCCATGGCATCCGGGTACAATGTCTTGGAACCAATTTCAAGTTCGTTATGAGGCTTGAGAAACACTATTCTGACTTTGATAGGACCACCAATATAATGCTTTAGGTTCTGTCTCTTCAACTCCAAGTCTTCCTTGGTGGAAATTTGTCTCAACTGCTCCAAGTACTCTTTGATCTCCTGCTAGACTTGGTTCCTGGGTTTGGCTTTGATGAGTGAAGCAATTGATGGGATCTGTTTTTTTTTCACCAAGACATCCAAACTACTGAAGAACCTTACATATGAGGCCTGAATGCTACCAATAAATGAGGTGAGTTGTTTGTTATTTTGAATCAACATTCAAACTCTCATTTTCTCCATCTCTGCCTATGGCTTCATTTTCTTCACTAATTCAAGTGGTACCCTTTTACATTGCATTGTCCATTCTTTCACATAGGTGATGGAAGCTTGTATATTCTTGAGAGTCTTAAAATAAATTGGTTCTACTTCTGTAGACCATGCAAATAGACAACTTATTTATGTACAGTCACAAACTCCTCATAGAGCTTCTGTGTGGTTTCTCCTAGTGTTGATACTTAAGCAAGTATCGTTGCTCTCATCTCCTCCAAGTAAACATGTGTAGAAACTACACTTTGTGCTGCTGCACAAATATTTTCTTCCTCTTTCTTGTCAGCCTTCAATTTTCATTCCAATCTCTCATTCTCGGCCATCAAATACAAAATGTTTGATATTGTTTCTCCTGCAAAGGCCAAGTAGGCTTCGACAATGGCATTTGGATATTTCCTAGTGTTCGCCACTATCACCCTTTATATAATGAATGAAGGTGATGCATGATCATCTGGAAAATGATTTCTCCATGCTTTTACAATATTCTTTTGGAACTCATCAAATAACAAATTGTACACATCCATCATTGGATCTTCATCGAGGGGAACAACATTCCCTTCTTCGCTTGGGGCTGAATCTGTTGCTGGAGGTTGTGGAGACTAAGTGTCGACCTATGGTGCACTCGAAATCAGATCAACATTATTAGGCCAGGAGGTAACTCCACAATGCGAATTGTGTTTTTGCATTAATATTTCTCATGGATATATACAGGGAGGGAGAGACTCTTGGGCTTCACCTCCCAGTGTCTCTTCATATTCCTAATCTCCTTATTTTCTATTTACATTATTTACATAAATTTCCTAATCCCAAATATTACTTGTCAACATTCCCCCCTTAATCTCAAGGGATGTTGGCGAGTCCAAGCACCATTCTGAATCCTTCAAACTTTTCTCTTCCAAGTGCTTTGGTGAAGATGTCTGCAATATGCTCATTTATGGAACAATTGCGTAGATGGATTGTCTTTTCCTGAACATGATGTTGAATCAGATGGTATTTTGTATTGATGTGTTTCGTTTGATCATGGACTTTGGGTTCCTCGCCAACTTTATTGCAGAAGTGTTGTGAATCATGAGTGGATTTGAATGCACTTTTTTCAACTGCAAATCTTCTAGAATTTTCCTAAGGCACACAATTTCCTTTATTTCTTCAGTATTCTACCTCTGTTGTAGAATATGTTGGAACTAAATATTTTTGTGATCTCCAGGAGACAACTGCTGATTAAAGATTCATAGCATAACCTAAAGTAGATACCCAGGTTTCTTTGTCTCCATTGAAGTTTGAATTAGAGTATCCAATAAAATTGAAGTCACCCACCTATGTATACTTAATTCCAAAGTCTTGAGTTCACTTCAAGTACTTTAGAACTCTCTTTTTAGTATACCAATGTTCGTCACAAGGTTTTTTCATAAACCTGCAAAGGATTCCGACAACAAATGAAATGTTCAGTCTAGTAGTAGTCAAGTAGTTGAGACTTCCTACAAGCTGTCTATACATTGTGGCATCCTCAAATTATTTTTGTTCAATGAATGTTAGCTCCAAGTTTAGTTCCATTAGAGTAGTCAAAGGATTGCACTCATCCATGCCAAACCTATTCAATATGTCTCCAATGTACTTCTTTTGAGAGAGGAATATATACTTCCCATGTTGATTTACTTCAATACCAAGATAGTAGTGAACATAATCCAAGTTAGTCATTTCAAAACCTTTCCTCAATTCCTTCTTTATGGATGTAATGTAGCTCGCATTGTTCCCTATCATCAACTACATACACCACATGATATACAATTGTTTTTCCATATTTCTTGACAAACAAAGTATCATCATCAAGAAAGCAATTTTTACAGCCATTTGATGGGCTTTCCAACTATTCTGAGCTACCAAGGCAAAGAGTGTTAGTATGGTAGCACATTTTGTTGTGGGGGAAAAATTATCCTCATAATCGACCCCTTCCTTTTGTTCAAAACCTTTTTCCACAACCTTGGATTTGTGCTTGTCAAGTGAGCCATCAAATTTATTCTTGTTCTTGTCGACCCACTTGTAGCCTATTGGTTTGGTTCCCAATGGAGCATCAACTATATTCCAAGTTCCATTCTTTATCAAGGAATCATACTCCTTTTGCATAACTTCTTTCCATTCATCATGAGAAATTACTTCTTTGAAGGAAGTTACTTCAAAAGTTGTAGATAAATTCAGTTCAAAATCATAAGAAATATCCATATCAACAGGTGAATCAAAATCGTCTACATCACCTCCACTTTTCTTGGTTTAATTTCTTGTTCCTATATTTCCAACCTCACTAGGATGAACACTTTCAAGTGTCTTTGTCAGCCATTTTGGAGGACCTTTCTGAGATGGCCCAGGTTGCTTAGTTGAGTGAGTTGGGGTTGAATCAAGATTGATTCTCACAAATCTACCAATCACATCACTAAAAGTGTCATCAGTGGTTGGAGCTTCATGTGGGGGAGAGAGTGCTTCAAAATAAGATTCCACATATTGATCCAGTATAGGAATCCCCCCTTCAAGATGTGGAATCCGATTATCAAATTCTTGAAATGACTTTTCATGTCTAAATCTATCCAAGCAATCACAGTACCGCTCAAAAACATTGTCAGCCTTGGAAGATTCAAGAAAGATCACATCTCTAGATACAACAAATTCTTATTAACTTCATCATAGAGATGATATGATTTGGATGTATTTTAGTACCCCAAGAAGATACACATACGACAACTTGCACCAAGTTTGTTTCTTTGTTTCTTTAGAATCAAGGCATAATAGGTGGAACCAAAGACCTAGAGATGCTTTATTGAAGGAATGTGTCCATACCACATTTCATAAGGAGTCTTGTTTCTAATAGCATCAGATGGACACCTATTCTTTACATATACAACACATAGAATTGCATCAACCCAAAACATCAATTTTACATTATTGAAAAACATCATGGAATGTACCATATTTAAGATTGTCCTGTTCATTTTTTCAGCTACTCCATTCTGTTGGGGATTATTAGGCATATTTGTTTGATGTTTGATCCCATGTTGGCAAAGATAGTTTCCAAATTCATTTGAAGTGTATTCTTTTCCATTATCAGTACAAATAGAGCCAATATGAGATTGTGCATCATTTTCAATCCATGCATGAAAGTTCTTGAATGTTTGAAAATCATCATATTTGTTCTTCAATAAATAACCCACCACATTCTGGTGTAGTCATCAATAAATGTCATCATATATTTATTTCCATTTGCAGAAGGAACAATCATTGGCTACATAAATATGAATAAACGAGTTCAAATTTTCTATGTGCTCTGGAATGTGATTAATGAAAAGATTGTTTTCTATGCTTTCTTAGAATACAAGAATCACATTGCTTAAGTTTCCTTGGAATTGTAGGCAAACCAGTAACACCACTTTTCTTCAACATATGAAGGTTGTCATAATTCAAGTGTCCAAATCTAGCATGCCATAAAAGACTTTATGGAAATTTACCTCCATCATAATGAGAATTGTGTGAGAAGTTTTGTGCACAAGTAGAGGTACCTTGTAGCTTCAGAAGTCTGTCTTCTTCTATCCCTGTCATGACAAGTGAGTGATATGATTATTTTCTAACTTCAACCTTTATGTTAAACATATGAATGGAGTGTCCTTGCTAGCGTATGTGGACCAAAGACAACAAGGTTCTGCTCAGCTCCAAGAGATATAAAACATCATGTAGAAGAAAGTTTGCAAAATCATGCAGTTTGAGCCTAATTGTGCCAAGCCTTGATGTCTTGAGTTTTGATTTTTCTGTAAAGTATACTTCTTCATCAACATTGTCAATAAATTCTTTAAAAAATGTCTTCTAAAATTCATGTGGAAATTTTCCCCTGAATCAAGAAACCAATCATTTTTCCAAGAATCAAGTGAAGCATTAAACCAATCTTCAGTTACTCCAATATTACAATGTTCCAAAACATAGTGAGCAGATTCAAATGCTTTACCTTTCTCTTTTTCACGGGGTTTACCTTTGGCTTCATTTATTTCCTTCTCAATTATGTCCCAAATAAATTTACATGTGGATGCATCATATCGATCTCCATTTCAACGTATACAATGAAGATCAAATGCTTCTCCTTGGAATTGTCTTCTCCCCTGCTTCTAAAATTTCTTCTTTCTCTTCGTCTTCATCCACATCTTCCTCTAGAAGAATCTTGAGCATGATTCTTCTCCCTATGTGCAAGACACACAACTTCTTCAGAAGACTAAGGAGCTATCTTCCTCCCAAAAGCCTTCTCTCTCTCAACAAACTTCTTCTCAAGGGAGTCAAAGGTAATCTCCTTGAGGTTTCCTCTTTCTTTCAATTACTCAATATAATTTGAATAGGTGAGATATAGTTCATTGACATAATCTATAAGAGGAATGTCTATTTTAACACTAGTGGTTTTGATATCATGCATAATATATATTTGTTTTGATGCTAAAGCAAGAGGATCATCATTTTTCAATTCAAGGCTGAACAATTTAATCATCAATTGGACAAATTCAAGTTTACAGTGTGAGTTATAGAGTTCCTTCAACTTTTGTAAGGCTTCAAAATCATTTGAGAATGGTGAAATATGGTGACTGACAGGGAAAAGTTTAAGAACCCCCCCTAAATTTATATGTATAATAAATGGGCGAATCTCCATGGTATATAGGAAAAATGGAAGGCGATTTTATCAATAATATAATATGTATATATAATTTTTTGGCGAATCTCTCACCAGGTTTGGCGAATATTTTACTCAATTATAAAATCTTGTAAGATCTTGGCGAGTCTTTCACTAAATAATAAAACTTTGTAAAGTCCTAGTGAATCTTATCATTGTGAACTCTTAGAGATTTTTTTGATAAAGTATAAAACCATGTATGACAAGAGCCACATGGTGGCAATATCACTGCCTTTTTTTTCACATTTCCACGACATGGAACTTGTTTATAAAATTATAAAAAAGCCAACCAAGTCCCTTATAATATGTAGGTAATCTTATAATAGAGTCTGATACCTCTACTATGCTTGTTTTCATTCAAGTGTCATAGCTGCTATACTTAACACTATGAATCACAACTCTCTCAGAACTCAACTCTATAGTGTAATTAAAACCTTTGGAAATTGAATCTGACAACTCTATAAGAAGGATTAGTGAAATAGAAGCCTTTTTGAATGAGCCCACTAACTATCACTGTTAAACAATCAATCTAGACTATGAAGTCTTCCATCTTGATCACAATCATGCTCACGATCAAGGGAGTGCGAACACCTAACATAATGGCCATCATAGCTTCCAATAATCAACAACCACCTTGCAAGGACATCCTAGCTCACGTCTCATGAATTTTATTCATAAATCTTAACTGATATAAATCTTATAAAGATAATATTAGAATCCCCTCTAGATTCACTGTTAATACAAGGGTAAAGGATTTTTTCTAGCTCAAGGCACTAGCCAATACCAACTTTAGTATTTGTGACCCCTTTGCGGGGATGCACCTACCCTGCCCTGTTGGGTTTCTGCCTTGTAACATAGTTCAAGGATCACAAGACTTTCCAATATTCCTACTCCACTAGACACACTTTATATGCTATACATAATGAACGGAAAAGAAGCATTATAGAACACACAATTTCACAAAAGGAAGAAAAACCTTAGCCAGTTCAATATCAAAATCTTAACCACTGATTAATAAAGAATAACAAGTAGTGTAATGAATTGTTCCGAGTTATTTATTTACAAGTTGTAAAGAATGTAGTGGAATAGAAAATATTACTTAGGCAACCCTCAATATTTTCTACTAATATGGCTGTGCATGTACATATGAAATTAAGAGCATTGTTGAATACAAAGTTTCCTTTTCTCTTCCTCCATTTTGAAAAATCAGTGTCACTTTGAATCTCCTTTCCTATGTGGATGTTTTGACAAATCAATGTGAAATCAAAGTCACTTTGAATTTCATTTCTGCGAGGGATCACATCCACAGTTGATTAGTAAAAGATAATCTACTATATATTATGTTCAAGAAACTGACTGCAATCTACAGTGGAAACGAGACCTCAATTCTTATTCTAAATTTGAATATCTTAGGACAACATAAGAGATAAAAATGCATATGGCCTTAGTATCTAGAAAACAATCACTCCATCATTACAAGACCACCTATATTTCAGCACTTAATCTAAATAATGGCACTAGTTGTAGTGCTTATTTGTATTAACACCATGGAAAAGCAACAACAATGTTTCAAAGCACACTTACTAGAAAATTCATAACGTTCTGAGAATATTTAATGATAGCATATGAACCTTGTAGATATGGTGGGGAAACTAGGGAACCCAAATATTGGAAGATATCTCATACCAAATCTGAGAAAAAAATAAAAAAAGGAAAAAATCAAAATCTATAAATCAAGCAATGAATTGTTTACAAATCAAATACAATTCCTTTAACTAACAATAAAATTATGGTGATATATTTAAATATTTGGTAAGAGGGGAACTTCAAACAATGGAATATTACCTTTGTCATTACTGTCATCCCTTAGTGACTGAGATTACAAATCAATACTTATGGAAAGGTTGTAAGAAATTCTGTGAAATAGTAAAGCATAACCTCTGTTTTCAAGCAACAAAATCAAGACATTGTTACATCAAGAGCCATAATTTATATATAATCAATGAATCAAGTCCTTGTATGGCATATTCTTGTTTCACAACCTCTATTTTCTCAATAACAAAATCAAGACATTGTATGTGATTATTGCCAAAAGGAAACTGCATTCCAATTTGGAAGAGGATCTTATCAAAAGACATGGATTTATTCAAAGCTACAAAGCCTAATGGGTTACTGAAAAATAAGTTGGAATATGGGATCATGATACTTAAATTGAAAAAATATGCTTTCCTTTTAGAAACATTACAGTTATACAATGTTTTTTGAAAGCATTAGAATTTGAAATTGGACCTTTCTATCAAGACAAGTTCTCATTAACATAATGTACTTTCCTACTTGAAATGTTGTAGATATCCAAGAAAAACTTGAAAAGCATAAGATAACTTAGCATAATGTACTTTCTTTCCTTCCTTAACATTCTTAAAGAGTTGAGGTTCCCCAAGTCATTAGGTAACTTTTGAAGGAAATGACAGTTAGTAATAGTCCAATTCACAACTGAAGATGTGTCACAAATATGAGGGGGCATCTCCTCCAAATCACAAAAGTGCTCCAGGTTAAAATATAACATTATTGGAAGCTTAATGCCCGACTGGGTGTTATTGAACCCAGAAATTTTTCCAATCAACACTAAAAGCTTAAAGATAGCTTCTCTAAGTCCTACATGACTTTACTATGCTCTTGAAGTGGGGGCACATGCCGGCTCTCTAAGTGAATAGTCTTAAACTAAGTGAAGATAAGGACGATAGATCATTCAGTGTGGATCTCTTTAACCCATAATTGAATACTATGTCTCTCTTGAACCCATAATTGAATACTATTAGGACTTTCAAATTTTCATGGAACTCAAAAATGTTGGAAGAAAGTATTTGCTTCCAGAAAAGACTAAAACTAAAGCCTCTGCTTGAGGACAATTAATGCCACACCACTAACACTTCTCCATGGAATTTGTATAGGTAAACCACAAATGTAGAATTCCATTAGGATATTGTGTTTATTGAATACACAAATGAAATCATTACATTTCTTTAAAATATTTTTTGAAATAAAAATTACCCAAATTACATATTGATAACCTAGTGGGTGTAGGATAAAATTCACCCGTGTCATTCACAGAAAGCATGAGAAAAAAACTAATACTATATATAAAACCAAGAAAAATTCAAATTCATCACTTCTAGGGACCTCGTAACCACCCTGCCAATACACAAGTATGTTCTGTTTGCAGTTAGAAAAATTACCCAAATTACAATCTGTTTACTTCAGCCTATGTTGGAAAGTTATAGAAGGATGAATGGTGCACTCAATCCATTCCTTTTAGCCCTTGATTTGTTTCACTTTAAAACATAAGTATACAAATATACTTGTCCAATTTCTATGCTTTAACCAGTCACCTTAATATGTTTTTACAATATAATTTCCTAAGTCTATTTAATATCTTTATTATCATAAAACTCAACCTATATCCATCTTAACTCCACATCTACCACTCTTAGGGGAATGAAATCTATTTATCCCTCTGAGCACTTGGTAGACCCAGAATTAAGATGGATCTAAGATAGAATTTCCCCTTTAAATAGCATATGCTTACATGAATACCATGGTATTACCATGGGTCAATACCATGGGTTATCATAAACCTAAAGCTTAAAAATTACTATTAGTAATTCATAAAAATTAATAAAATTAATAGTTGATTTTTATTTTATTTTTTATTTTAACCAAGCTAAAATGTTTAACATACATTAAACTACAACATCCATTTTTACTCTTGATCCACCAAGCCCGAGAAGGGATCAAATATTTTTTCACTCTACTGCTTAGTTCTGCATATCATCGATATTTGGGGGGGTGGTAGATCCAGAGTAAAAGATGGATCTATGCTGGTTTAATTCCCCCTTTTAAATAGGCTACATTCCAGGTGAATACCATGGGTCAATACCGTGTGCCATTTTGGTGAATACCATGGGTCAATACCATGTGCCATTTTTATTTTTATTAATACTAATATTAGGGTTAATTAATGTTTTTTTGCATGGTATTAATAACAATCTAGTCCATGGTATTTGTCCCATAGTAATTTTCCCATAGGTTTCACCTAAATATAATGCACTTTGTGAGTGTTGGTAAATATAAGGTGACTTATGGAGTAAACATAAAAGAATGTTTTATTTGTTTACCATACCTCTCATTTCTTTATATTTTTATTAATCTACCATACCTCTTTTACAAATATGGTATTTGGCCCATAGGATTAACTTAAATAAAACCTCTTTCTTGAGCCTTCATAAATAGAACGAGGGTTATGGACTAAA
>APFE030814608.1:3245-30236 GCA_000404065.3 Pinus taeda | reverse complement strand
TCAGTGTATCCAGTATGAAAATTGATGAAACGTGGTACCTGGAGGAGAGAAGATTGTAGGTCGGCGCCTACGTACTAGTACTTAAGCTAGTACAAAATCAAAGGGGAATCTTTGGAGCATTGTAGCAGGTAGCAGCCTGCGTACTAGTAAATGGATCGGCTAGTACAAGAGAAAAGGGGGTTGTAGCTCCCGTAGTGGTATAAGACTGCACCAGTACAAATATTGTAAAAGGATTTTCTTATTAAGAAGAAGATTGAGATGACTTGCAGCAGGTGGTTTTCTCCCGCATTGGGTTTCCACCTTATATAATGGTGTTCATGTGTGTGCCTTATGTGTGATGATCTATTCTATGTTACTGCATCTGTTAACTGATAACATGGTTGATAATGTTGTAATGCACTCATTGAAGATCAATTAACTTAATCATAAGAAGTTGTGGAAGTAGCGTATATGAATCTGATTATGGAAATGAAAAAGTTTTATTAATGTGATAATACTGATTCACCCCCCCTCTCAGTATTATTTCCAACATTTTCAACATTGAAAATGGATCAAGAAGTAGAACAATAAGGGTGCTTCATCTTTAGGATTATTGTTTTGCAAAATGCCTTGAAGAGAATCCTGTAGATGGAAGATTTAATCCTGTAAACATGCGTTTTCATTTCATAAAGTATTTTTATATGATCATGTTTCTTTGAGTCTTGTAGGTACAAAATCCAATGGCATCACAAACTGGAAAATTTTATATCATGACTTAGCCAAAGAATATTGACAGGGTTTTTAGATGCAAGAAGGGTGTAATCCTGCAGCTGAGAAACCTCATGACAATCTTCATTGTTTCACCCAAATTTCAAATCATCCTAACTCTCCCATACGACATCGGATTTCAACGATTCAAGCATCGTTGGAAAGATATCGATGAGATACACATAATGAGAAAGATATCATCAGAGTTTGAAACAAAAAATAATGAATAAATTGTTGACAAGACAAAATAGGTAACCTGAAGCACTAGTTTCGATACGGGTAAAAATTCATTTGGTTTTCTTTCATGAATTTGTTTTATTAGTACCAATTCTCAGTTTTTTTTGTAAATGTCATAAATAGAGAGATTGATCACCTCTCTCTTATGATAAACTTATATTTCATTGCAGAAAAAGTACTAAGTTTTTGCAGGTTCCAGGAAGACAAACAAATGACCACAAGCAAACATTGTCTTTTAAAGATCCCATTTCAAGCATGAGGACATGCTTTTAGGTAAACCAAGGGGGATAATGTTATCATATCTATCAAATCATTGAAAATCCTCTCAAAGATCACATTTCTTTCATAATAAAATGATCAAAGCAGCAACAAAGATGAAACATCAATCCATGAGCACATGATGTCATATCAGATCCATCACTTGCAAGCCTTTCAGATGCCAATGTCTCCATTGCATCCATGCTTCTTCATTCAATAAAACATTCGCCTCATTCCCCTTTACATTCATCATTGTATTCCTCCTTTTTCAATAAATAAAACCTTCATTGCATTCTCACTTTTTCAGTCAATAAATTTTCCTTCACAATCATTTTCACGCCTTGCTTTCACTAACATATAACCCATCAATAAAAACATTCAGGTCCTCTACAAAGATGATTCATCCCATTTCCTTTTCATTTTTCCAAATAAACCTTGATCCACTACAAAATTTCTCATCCATAATCCTTCAAAATTTGTGTTTCATGCTCGAGTTAGATGATGGAGGATTCCTTAAGGCCTCCCTTCTAACAAGTCTTTGCATATCAACATCAACACATTATCTAGGTTCAAGGCTAGAGTCCTTAGTAGTACCTTGAGGCTTGTATGCCTTAATGACAGGCTTTATCGCCAACAATCATGGGAATACACCAATGTCCCTTGATCGTTGGATCTTGAAAGTGGCTTGACATTAGCTCATTTATTCACCCTTTGGAAGTTGTACTTAGGTACCTTGGCACTCATTGACATTAATGGTTAGTTTCCTCGCATTGGTTAATGACATGCATCAATGGTCAGTAATCCAATGACTTCTCTTCATGCTCGGCATCGACACATTTATTCGCATGATTAGAATTGTACCATCGGGTGTTGTAACGATTGAAAACTATATCATTTTAATAGTTTGCAGCA
Source organism: Pinus taeda (assembly GCA_000404065.3). Classification (NCBI taxonomy): domain Eukaryota; kingdom Viridiplantae; phylum Streptophyta; class Pinopsida; order Pinales; family Pinaceae; genus Pinus; species Pinus taeda. The sequence continues at coordinate 28,082 of APFE030814608.1, read as the reverse complement.
GATCAATTTGTTATAGCAGCAATAAAGATTCAAACCTTGTCATCAGCAAAGAGAACATAGAAGAAGATCTAAATTCCTTTGTTTACATACTCCATGATCCAACAATATCAGCCACCACACTCTTCAGCATCCAAAACTCATGTACAATGAGGGTAAGTGAAGGTATGTGGTTTTCTAATTTTTATTCATGCAATTCCTTAAAATGCTTAAAGTTGTAACTTTGGAAAGTTCCCCGCTTCCTTTTTCACATTGTCATATCTCTAGTTGGAGGGGGGATTCATGTTCATACCTCATATTCACATTTCGCGATATATATCACATTCATATCCAATTATCACCTTTCATATGTCATATATGTCCTTTATACACATGTCATCCTAAGCAACATACTTTTCCAAACAACTACTATTGCATTATGATTCAAAATGTTACATGTTTTGCAAATGATGATCATAGAATGAATGGTTGATTAAATGTTTTCAAAGTATTTTGATGAAACACAAAAATAACAAAAGTATTGTTACACAAGAACCAATACTAATAAAAGTTGGCTGCCACACAAGAACCAACCAAAGTAATATGTTGCAATCAAATATTTTTCAAAATGACACTTTGCAAAAGGAACAAAGTTATCAAATAATTATGCGAAGATGAAAGAAGAATTAACATCAACCAAAGTTCATATAAAAGGAAGACAATTCAAAAGATCAAATCATGATTAAAGTAAATCAATGCAATAGATTGCATGAGAACATGCAATAACTTAAGTTGGGGGGTATGTTGGGCCGCCAAATTAGCATACACTTTCACTTCATTTTCACCTTTATCCTCATTTTTTCACCTCATTTCATCACATTATCATTATATTTCCATTACCATATGGGTTCATATTTTCATTTTCCAAAGTTATTTATTTTATGTATTTAAAGTGAATTTATGATTAAAAGTTAGAAAAATAACATCTATTTGCTTATACTTAAAGGTGGAATGAGTTTGGTGACATGTGTAGGTGATTTGGAAGGTTCCAAGACACTCTTATGTGGCCCCCGAGACTCAAATTCGAATTATCTTGAAGATTTGAAGGACATTTGGGATAGGGGTCAAGTATATCTCATGGAGAAAAATCATGGATAAAGGAATATGTGTCTCATATTGGTTGTAACCATATGAGGGATTAGTGGATCTCCATTAATGAGTTAGTTTCTTATGTTTTTGTATAAATAGGAGTACCTCCTCCATTCCAAAGGGAGGACTCTTGGAGCACATATCCTAACTAATGATGGAATAGAATAAAGTTATACTTCTATAGTTTTAGATATAAATAGTCTTAATGTAGTATATGAATTTATGGAATAGTTTGTCACTTTGTTCTTAAGAGAATTGAACTCACTCTAAAAGGATCAAAGAAACATTTTATTTCATTATAGATTTTATTTTCATTTAATTACTTAGATGTTTGAAATTTTTTCATTATTAATGAATGAATTTTAGTTTAAATATTATCATCATATGAAAGCAAAAACAAGGGTCTAAGTTAGGCTCTCTTCCATTTGATATGAGTAATAATTGAAATTCATTCTCTTTTTCTAGTTTCAAGTGATTTTCTGAATTTCCAGTTTTCCAATAATGGCATTAATGCTGAATGAATTTTGAATGAAGAACAGTAAGGACCTCGTTAGTTAGGAGCCTCTTCTATTATTTTTTATGCATATTAAACTATTGTCCTTTAGTGGTTTTTTATTTATGTTCATGAAGTAGTATTCTAGAAGAAGGACAATTCTGGTCCTCTTAAGTTAGAAGCCACTTCTCCTGCTTATTACATAATGAATTAGAAATTACTTAGTTAAATTTTATATTTGAAATATGCACTGCTAATTATTTTATAATTGCATTCCCTTTAGTTTCCATAACTTATCTTCTAAAGCTAATTATAGTTGCATTTGAGGTCCATATATTTTGGTTTGCTTCTAAGTTTTTCGAAACCCCCGTGTTGACAATTAAATAATAGGGATTTAACAGACAATTAAATCACCCAACAATGACACTAAGTGAAAGAAAAATTGATTGATCATGCATGCAAAAATTGAATGAAAGATTCAATAAAAAGATCGACATGCATGTGAGTGGAGCTAGTCGTTGAATCAGCGACCATTCGTGCAAAACAGTTTCATGCATGCGACAATAGTGAGATAGCAACGAAAACTGAAATGGTGCTAGTACAAGCTAGTATGCATGTAAATGACAGCAAGAATTCAAAGAAATCAAGAAAAAACACAAAAGTGACAGAAATGTTGAAAAATACAAGTTGAGGCCACTTACCTGTGAATAGATGATCTGGATGTGTCGAAGATTCTTGGATGCGTTGTGGAATGTCAGAGATCCAAGATCGATGTGAAAGAATGAGCTCTAATGTGTTGAATAAATAAGTTTGATCTCATGACACGCATGCCACAAATCTAGGAAAAAAACGACACTTGGAGGAAATTTTCTGAAGAAAACTTTGCATGTAACCTCCGACTGCTAAAATATCTTCGGGAATCAAGGGATGTTTTTTGCATGTTGCCTTTTTCTATTTCGGGAAAATCAAGCCATGCATGCAAGTCAAGTATCCTTGGTCCCGGGTGGAATTGGTCAACCAAATTGCTTAAGCATGAGGCTGCTCAACTGCTAGGAGGAAATGTGCATTTCTAGTTGGGAGTTGGGCTAGCTTCCCAAGAGATATGCGCAATTTCTTGGTAGAGCAGCTGATTGCTATCCAATATTGCACAATTCTTGGGTTGAGCAAGCATGTTGGGAAGCATTGCGTAGTTTTCTTAGTGAAGGTTGTCCTGCAGGATTGCGCAATTCTAGAGCCTAATGGGCTTCCAGACATAATTGCACAATTTTTGGAGGGAAGGTTGGTTTCCCTCCAGAATTGCGCAATTTCTTGGGGAAGTTGCTCAGCATGCAACTGGACCAATTCTGGGTGATCAGCCTATGAGGGGAATGCATCAAGCCTTGATCGATACGTTTTCTTTGTGCAAGAAAAACAGTGAAGCTTGTGTACTTGATGAATCAAGACAAGCAGCTGAGAAAGGTTGGTAGGGAGGCTCCAAAACGAAGCTAAGGAAAAATTTTGGAAGGTGTTTGTAGCTACTACAACACTTGGGGACACATTGGTAGATCTACAGCTCTCTGAATGGACCTTGTTCGTGAAAATCAAGTCTAACACCTCCGGGATTATTGTTCAGTTCTCAGTTCATCTTAGTTCCACACTATCTTGACTGTAAGATGTAGCATCCGCCAAGCTCTTGGTCAATTGACACACATTCCAAGCCAAGGCAACACAGTTGTTTCGATTGGGTTTGAGGGGTATATTGGTGCATAAGAAGTATAGTCGTCGGAGTCATAGTTTCATCTTTGGTGTTGCTCCGCTATCAAAAGGCCTGGATAGTACCCTGGCAAAGTCACATTGGAACACAAGCATGGCTCTGTCGCCATCGAGCCTAGTCAGTACCCTGATGAAGTTACTTGCATAACCTCTCTACACAGGAATCCTTTCTCTTCTTTCACCTTATTCATTTTCATTTTTTGAAACTCTTCACTTTTTCATTTTTCATTTTCGTAACTGTGCATAGCACTTATTCATTTCAGAGGTGGAAGATGGATCCTGGCTTATTGAGAGAAGAAGAGGTTTTTCCAACAAAGAAGTAGTTTATTATACCTCTAAGGTGCCAGTTAAGGTTTTCCCCCTCACCTTACTCTACTTGACTGAGTTGACATGAGTTAACCCACAAACAACCGACTAGAATAGGTGACACTAGTTAGCATGCAAGTGTTGTGTTTTACCAAGGTTCACTTCGAACAGTACATATTTTCCTTTGGCGTATCATGGACTAAAAGGTAACAAGTTCTTCATACAGAGGCAGGATGACATATAACCAAGTAGCGATAGTTGTACAAGGCCTCTTGTATTTTATCTAGCTTGTTTCAAGAGTCATACATGGTTTCATGTGAAACTAACCTACGAACAAAATAATAAAATAAACAAAAAACAAGGCAAAGCAGAAGTAGAAGCAAAAGAAAAAGAAAAGCTAGTAAGAAAATAAGAAAGCAAACAAACAAACCAATAAAGAAAGTAAGCAAACAAGCATGCAAGCAAACCAACTGAAAGAAAACACTACTCCTACTCCTAAACTAAAAATGCATGGCCTTGATCACGTAAGTGATATTTCGAATGCAGACATCAATGCATTGGTTAACGCAAGTTTTTGAAGGTTTGGTCCGCGAGCAAACTAGTTGTGCAAACCAGCAAGTAAGAAAGATATAACAATGGAGACAAACACACTTTGTGTTTCATAGTGCGCACAAAACATAAGTGAGTGTAAGTGTATGAAGAGCAGTTCATGGACATATCATGGTGTTTTACGTCATTGTGTGCATATTTGAAGCATAAGCACACTCTTGACTGTGACATGCAAGAAAATGAAAGAAACAAAGACAACTTGCACCGTGCATGTGTGCTTGCAATGTAATATTCCTCCAATCCATGAGCGAAAGGATCGTGCATTTCAAGTGGAGGAAGCATGATCTGTGTGTGAGATTGATCTTCAATGCATACAGATGAGCGATGAGGAGCCTCGGGTGATTGAACAGCTTCCTGATCCGAAGTGAGACTAATCTCGAGAGAGCAAGGGCCTGACATAACCATCATCTCAGGCTGAAGTGCCTCGACAGGCTTGGGTGTTTCAACTTCATCATCAGATAGATCATCATAAACTGGTGGATTCGAAAGATCAACTGCGATAGATTCATGATCATGATCAAATATGGAAGTAAATGGATCACGATAGCCACGACCAGAAAAAACAATGATTTCATTGGCATCCTCATGATCTGATGAATCAAACAGAGGGGTATATGAGAAGCGAAAAAATTCATCCTCTATGTTTCTAGAAAATGAAGATGAAAGATCAAGTGAATTTTCAATGAAAGACTTATCCTCTCCATTGTTGGATGATGGAGTGACATTCGATGTGTCTAGTGAGTGATCAACAATGGGTGCATTTGTGGACGAATATACACATGCGAAATCTTGGATGGAAGGTTCACCAAATATGTCAGGAAGGAACGGAGCAGGCTTGGACAGAAGGGAGTCATCCTTCACTGAGTGTTGATGCTCAAGCTCCCACTCATACTCTTCATGAATGGCAGAACATGTTGGTTCTGCAACACCAACTACGTCAGTGGATTGTTCCTCGGAATGGAAGAACACAAGATAGTATCATCCCGAGCAACAGCCGAGTGCAAAGATGGAGCTTGTGGAACAAAATGGAAAAGAAATCCATGCACGCATGTCCAGTCTCCTTGGTCCCTAGTGGAACTGGTCAACCAAACTGCTCATGCATGAGGCTGCTCAACTGTTAGAAGTAAAAGTGCATTTCTGGCTGGGAGTTGGGCTGGCTGCCCAAGAGATTTACACAATTTATGGGCAAAGCAGCGAACTTCTGCCTAGGATTTTACAATTCCTGGGCTGAGCAGGCCTACTGGGAAGGAATGTGCAGTTTTATTGGTGAAGATTGTTTGGAAGGATTGTGCATTTTTGGAGCCTAGCAGGCTGCCAGATAGAATTACGCAATTTCTAGAGGAAAGGTTGGTTTCCCTCCAGAATTGCATAATTTCTTGGGGAAGCTACTCAACCTGTAGTTGGACCAAGTCCATGTGATCAGCCTACGACGGGAATGCATCAAGCCTTGATCGACAGGTTGTCTTTGTGCAATAAAAACAGTGAATCATGTGTACTTGACGAATCAAGGCAAGGTGTTGTGAAAGGTTGGTAAGGAGGCTCCAAAACAAAGCTAAGGCAAAATTTTGGAGGGTGGTTGTAGCCACTACAACAAGTCCTCATAAGAAAATCAAGGCTCTACAATATGGTCTCTCTGAGATACTAGAAAAGGTGGGAATTAATTCCAATAGAATCAATCTACCCCCATACATGCACATTAATTAAGTGGTGAATGTAGAGAATATGAAACTGTATCATCCTTCCATGCTAGATCAGGAAGAGGAACAGGTCCTACCATATATAGAATATTTGGCACCAGATGCTCAAGAAAAGTTGACAGAAGATACAATTTTGTAGAAGAGATCAAAAACTACAAGAAATGGGTAGCATGACCTTTAGCATATTGGGTTGAAAGGAAGGATTCCAAGAAAGGTTGAATGGTACACCTAAGAGAAGGTGGAGGAAACATTTCCTCATCTCATTCAATAGAATATTTTTGGGACCAAAATCCTCGAAAAATGGGGATGTATGATCTGGATTTGATCATTATATTTTTTTTCATCCATATGGATTTCGTTAGAGCGGAAAAATTGGATAAATCAACTCATAGGACCATTTTTACTAGCAGGACTCAGTTTGGAAAATGAGGCTCAAGAATCTTATGGGAGTAGTTTGAGACATTAAACAACATTTTTTGCAGGTAAAACTTTGTTTCTTAAGAATAAGCACATTTTTTTTCTATTACACACATAAATACATTTCCCAACAGTACAAGAATTGCCTCTATCGAAGTCCCTATACAAAAGTAAAGCCACTCGAAAGTTGACCTTCTTGTTTTGACCACCATAATTCAAGAGGATGCCACGTCAACATCCATTATTCATGGAAAAGGGGATATCCACATGATTATGATGAATAAAACTCTATAATATTCCATATTGTAACTATCATTAAGAGTTGGAGTCAAATGTAACCACTAGTAGCCTCTTGGGCTATGTTATAACTGGGCCACTAGGAGGAAAATGAGCTCCATTCTTTTCAAGTGCATTTTATTCCATAGACGAGCAAAGTAACCAAGATGGATAGGGAGAGAGTGAAAAGAGAGTATTTTTGCACTATAGTATCCTACAGGTCACATGCCTTATTTTTACTTGCATCCATTTTCTATTCAGAGAAATAGAGTAGAGCGACCTCACATTCTAGTTGGGTTTTATCATGAAAGGGTTTCCTAGGATATATCTTATGTCAATTGTGGTTTGTGAGTTTTTATTTCAGTGTTCTCTATTTTCTACATAGTTTTAATTTGCATGCCTAAGGAATAAATAATAATTAACAGATCCATAAATATAAGAAGAAATAAACCCCCATAGTGTAGATTCCAAATTTTCTAATATGTTTTAGTAGATATGTTGTGACGAATTCTCCAATGGAATATCCACAGAAGTTTATGAATCAGTTATTCAATGTCCTCTTTATTTAAGTTAACATTTCCAACATCTTGATTCATTATATATATTGAGAGCTCAAAGAAAAAGACAATAGCCCAAAATTAGTTAAGAGTTGGTTGATGTTTGTGCACTAGAATTAAAGCTAGAGAACTTGAATTTATGATATTATTAAAAAACCACTAGCACTATATTCAAGGAGGGATCCCAAGATAGAAAGTATTGGAAAACAAAACATCAAGATGATTCCATAAATGAAATATTAAGTGATCAATGAGCTTGTGTACCCCTAAGTATTGTAGAGATGGACATTAAAGGAAAATTGGAGCAAACCCCCATCATGGGGCACATCATCATAGAAATAAAGCAATTCCCAAAGTTACATTCTTTTTATTATACACATTAAGTCCAATTTACCAATGAATAAAAGAGGGAGGAAGTGGTTGATAAAATACAACTACTTCAGATATCATCACTTTTAAATATCATTCTAAGTCACAACCTTTGGCTCATCAACACCATTTCAATGATGCATAAAAATTTGACTAAGAAGAGTACATCAAGGGAAGTTTTATTTTGATAAGACATACCCATTCTACCTAGAACATTTTATAGATATCACTAATTTATTTACGGATAGCTAGGAAGTTAACACATCCTTCAAAGAACACAAAAGGAGCAATAAATCTAGAGAGGAATGCCTTTACACATCATGTTAAAAATATGCAACTATGGTCAAATTCAAATTTGGACAGCTCATTTGATGGAGATTATGATGGCATTGAATTTCTTTTTTTGATAGGACCAATATCGACCTAAAGATCACTCAAATAGGATAAGGGAAAGTGTTGTTATGAAAGAAAGCCCACATATGCACATTTGGACAGGTGAACCCTAACATAAATTAGCCACCCTTGGAAGCCTATAAATATAAGTGACCTCAAGCTCATTTTCACATCAAAAAGCATCTTCTTCTTCTATTCTTCATTGGTTGGTGTGCATAGTTCTAAGGCAGAGATGAAAAAAGAAGTTCTCAAAGGTCTGAAATTACAGGGTCTGAGGATTGCATCTATTTCAAGGTTTTTGGGGCAGTCGTCGGCACGTCACAGAAAAATTTCAACTATAGTCTTTGGCTTGTAGGCTCAAGTGTGTGACTGAAAGCCTCTAGTTGCTCGTACATCTCCTCCTGCATGCAACGAGAAAGTTTGACTCAGATTTCACTGAAGACTGAAGTTGACTGCATTTGACCGCATACAAGAAAAGTTATCTCTATTATAATGAAGCTCTTTCTAATTTGTTAGAGAGGGAGTCAAATTTGAAGGCCATTCTTGGAGACAAATCTAATCATCTCGTTAAAGGGTTTTGGGTCCGTCAAATTTCATTTCAATTCTAGGGAATCTATTTTGCTCCATGATGTGTTGTACATGTTGGGATTGAAGAAGAACTTGGCAACAATATCTGCTTTGGAAGACAAAGGGATGAGGGTTTCCTTCATCAACGGAAAGGTTCTTACCTGGTCCTTTGGATCACTTATGAGAGATGCATTCACATTGGGATCAAGATAAGAAGGACTCTACAGAGTTACTGGAAGACCACTTTGTAGCATTTGGCCATGATACTAATCATCTAAGCGAGCTATGGCATTGAATATTGGCCCATCTACATTATGATGCTCTTCCAAAATTGGAGGAATTGGTCTTAGGGATTCCTAAGGTTCAAGCTCATCATGGTGGAGTATGTCCAGGTTGTTCTAGTGGAAAAAATACAAGGGGACCATTCCCCTCTAGCGAGAACAGGACAACTGACATCCTCCATCTCATTCATTCTGACAAATGTGGTCTGATGCTTGGGCATTTTATTGGTGGCCATATCTAGAACATTACATTCATTGATGACTTCTAAATAAAGGCATGGATATATTATTTGAAGCATATGGATGAAGCCTTAAAAATGTTCAAGGAGTTCAAAGCTTTGATTGAAAATCAAACAAGGGAGAAAATCAAAATATTCAAGTCTAAAAATGGTGGAGAGTACATATCAAAGGAGTTCATTGAATTTTGGAAGAAGGAAGAATTAAGAAAGAGACGATTGTTCCCTATACTCCCAAACAAAATGGAGTGGTTGAAATAAAGAATAGGTCCATTATAGAAGCTACATGTGCCATGCTCCATGATCAAAAGTTGTCGAAGTTCCTTTTGGGAGAAGCAACAAATGTCATTATATATATATTCAAAACAAGGTACCTCATCAAGCATTGGACAACAAGACCCCTGAAGAAGTATTCATAGGTGTCAAGCCCGATGTTGGTCATCTTTGTATCTTTAGCTGCCTCATATACTTTCATGTGTCAAAGGACAAAAGAAAAAAGTTGGAAGCCTAAGGAAGAAAAGATACGTTTGACGGATATTGTGAAAATTCCAAAGCATTTAGTATATATATTCCTGGTCAAAGGAATGTTTAAATTAGCAGAGATGTTACATTCGATGAAGATGTTACCCTTGGAAAAGCAATGGACCTTCCTCCGCCTCCTCCTCTTGAAAATAATTATGACATGGATATTTTGGATAGTCCTTTCGTGCTTGAATCTAAGACAGCTATTGTTGATGATCCCATGGAGCCCATGGATCCCTTAGATCCTCCTCCATGTGATCCTCCCACTAGTAAAAGGCTACTTTGGCTTCGATACACATTACTAGATGATGAGAGACGAGCTCTTGTTCGAAGATCATTTATAGAAAGGAAGAAGTCATCCAGGTATGAGGGATAAGTTGCATCCATGAGCACTATGATTCATGTCAAACCTCCCACATTCGAAGAAGACATGAAAGAAAAAGTTTGGAAAGAATCTTGTATTTCATGAAAAGTGAAGCACATAGAGATCTGATATCACTTCATTCGAGAAATGGTACAAAGAGGAGCCTTTAGACTCCATCACATATCAACAAATGAGCAGATTGAAAATATTCTCACCAAGGATTTCCTGAAAGGGAATTTCTAGGTCTTCAGAGAGAAGCTTGGATTGATGGATGTGACCCCTCATAATAAGTAGCATCACTGATCGAGGGAACTGAGCTAGCTCTTCCCCTCTTTGTGAGCTCCCGGGGTGTGGAATTGAGATAGAGGGCTCTTGGGGTTAAGGCATCTCTGGACAATAGGGTTTCATCCTTATTTGTTGTCCATAGGGTTGGAGATGATGCTCCCCTATCTTTGTTTTTGCAGAGTATACCCCAGTTGGCATCATACCCAAAAGTTGAACTTGTTGGGATTGTCCCTCCACATCTGGCCAATAGCTTGAGGAGGCTTGGGGGCGTGTGATCCTTACCTTTTGGTAAGTCGGGTGTCTCACTCATGCTCGGATTATGATATAGGTGTTCTACTATGTGATTCTTGAGGGTCATTTTTTGTAAGATCAGTAGGAAATAGGATGGGTTGATATGTGCTCCCCTATATCACCAATTGCTCGATATGGGGTCAGATATATATAGTTCCCCCATGCACTTTTGGGTTGAGATGTACTCCTCAATGTGGTTTCGGATTGAGACATTTTCTCTGATGATATAGAGGGTGGTATATTTTTCTCCCCAATTATTCTTCTTCTTTAGATTAAAAAAAAATAGAAGATAGAGTTGAGCAGACATGGAACATATGATGACAACATGACATGTTGATCGATGAACAGATATTGATAGCTGGAATTATCCCTATTTGAGAGGGAGTGTTAAAAATATTAAACTATGGTAAAATTCAACTTTGGATAGCTCATTTGATGGAGAAGATTATGGCACTGAATTCCTATTTTTTAGAGGACCAAAATTGACCTAAAGATCACTCAAATCAAATAAGGGAAAGTGTACTTATGAAGGAAAGCCCACATATGCACATTTGGACAGGTCGGCCCTAATAGAAATTGGTCACCCTTGGAATCCTATAAATACAAGTGACCTCAAGCTCATTTGGAAATCACCAAGAATATTCTTCTTCTCTTCTTCATGGATTGGTTCGCACAGGTCTGAGGAAAATATGACAATATAAGTTCGCAAAGGTCTGAAATTACATGGTTTGAGGCTCGCATCTGTTTTAGGGTTATCAAGGCATTCGTTGGCACATCACAAGAAAATTTAGACCATAATCGTTGTCTTGTAGGATCAAGGGTGTGAGTGGAAGCCTCCAGTCGCTCACAAATCTCCTCCTGCATGCGACTAGGAAGTTTTACTCATATTTGAATGAAGACCAAAGTTTACCGTAGTTGGTCGCAGACAGGAAAATTTATCTCCGATATATTTTGATACTGGAAACATATTTATGAATTTTGTTGGGTTGTTTTTTTGGATGATATTATATTTGTCTCATTGCACTCTCTATTGAACATTTTATGACAATCTAATAAAAGAATAATTTCAAAGGGTTCCCCCCCTAGTGGGGTTTTTCCCTCACCTTTGACTAAATCTTGTGTCTCTTGTTGATGTGTTGATTGTCTCCTTTGTCATTGCAATTATTGTTCTATCTTTAATTACTGTTGATGAATGGAAATACTAACTATAATTGGAAATATTTCTAATTGAAGTATTGAATTGGGATAAAGAAATTCATACATCATAGAAGAATCTGAAAATTTAACACATCCTATGTTATACATATAGGTAACAAGGTGATTGAAATTTCCTCCATTAACTAAATTATAGTGTGAATGGAAACGAGGATTCTTGCCAAATATGTGATGAGAATGCAAGAGAAAGGAGAATGCAACTTGGACATTATCTCAAGCACAAAAGCATGCATAGAAGGTCAGCATCTAAATTGATTCCAACACTCGTTTAACAAGTTCATAAAAGTGACCATTTAGGTGCACACAAATATTGGCATTTAACTATTCATACTCTTTGTTAGGATTTATGATGTTCAATTGGGAGCCACCATAAGGATGCTAGCTCTTTTTAAATAAAAATTGAATTTGTCTCGGCAGCATTTGCACCTAAATAGCACAAACGGAGGAATACCATTAGAATTTAATGGAAAATCTTTCATGGCCTACTAAAAATGAATAATCAAGGTAAAAAAATACCAATCTTGGTTTTCCAACAGGCTTATCAACCACTACCAAAATTAGTTGAGGCTTAAGGCTAGTCAAGACAATAGCTACATAAAGCCAATTGTGGAGGAGGTAGAAAGCATATAAGTAAGTATATTTCCCTATATGGTAATAGTTAAGCCATTAGAGAAGAAGTGAGAATTTATCCAAGAGTTCTACCACTAGTAGTGAGGGTACATCTTTCTTTTCCCAAAGAAGACGCAGTGTGAGGGGGATGAGAAGTTTGAAAATGTTACCATTTTATACCATGACTTGCTCCCTCTCTTAGAAGCATAAGAGAAAATAAAAAGGAATGAATTATAGGTAAAAAAATCCTAAAAACAAACCATAGAAGAGGTATAAACATATGTAATAGACACGAAGTGAAATCTATCATTCATATGTCATATATCATCACCACATGTAAAGAAAGTAGACAATAGAAGAGGTATGGAAAGGGATAATAAAGTTGGTGGATATCTTAAAATATAGGTTGATCATGGAGAATCTAAATATGCACCCAACACCATCCATGACTTGGCCACTACCATGGGTGCAAGAAATTACCCCCACAAGCAAGCACATCAAAATCAATACTTTACTACCCCATTGGTAAGTAGCACACCCCCCTTATCAATACAATTATATTGATTTAGGTTAAACCACTGGGAAAGTAGGATGTGATTAACCCATTCAAGAGGGTCAAACACCATCCCCCATGGGTGGGGAAAAAAATTAAATAAACCCTTAGGACACATAAGAGGGTAAATATACACAAGATAGCGAGAAATAGTAAGAAGGTCATGACCAGACTGAAGGTCACAACAAAGGATAGCAAATGAAAGAGGGATTTTCTCCCAAACACTAAAGAAACAAGCAAAAATAAGGGGATATGAACAAGACCCTAATAAATACTTAGTTGGTGGGGTGAACTAGTAGACAAAATAGTAGAATAAACAAGAAGAGAAAGTGAGAAACAAGAAGAACCAAAGATGCAATAGAAGGCCCGGAAACAACTGTCCAATATAGAAAGAGTAGCAACAATAGTAAGAGTAGTAAGAATAGGATAAGAACACCAAGATGAAGATAGGTAGGATTTTCCACTAGATTTTTTAGAAACCCATATGAAGCTAGCATCCCACCCCTGTACATCTAAAAAATTCCCTTAGATCTTGCTACTTCCATGTAGTTGATATCACAACTATCAAAGGATCAAGAATACTAGTTCGCACCCATGTAGGAGTGTTAGAAGAATTTTTACATGATGTAGAAATTCTTATAGATGTCCAAGGGAGAATAAAAATGTAACCAACTACCTTAGCACCAACATGTATCTAAATTACAATGAGGAAAGCAACAATTTGAGTGCAACAATACCAAATGCAACCTCTATCATGAATGGACCCAGTAGCGTAATTGCATTACCAAGACTTGCTACCAGCTCATGTTAACCAAGTCCAAATAGACAATTTAATTAAGCAATATTTCATTTCAGGAAATGAAATTGAGCATCAACTACAAGAAGCTAGGAGGGATCTATCCTAGCTCCAAACTGGAAACAATCAACTACATATGTGGCGAGATTCTGCACTCAAGGAGGTAGGTAGCTTACGAAGAGAAAAACTTGCAATGGAAGAATATATTGAAGCAATCCACAACCAACCAACCATCAAAGAGGAATATCCAAATATTGACAACCTAACAATAGTTCCCCCCTTATGGAGATCAAAAAGAAGCTACAATAGGAAACACAATAGATAAAGAAAGGGTAACAAAAGCTGAAAGAAAATTGGGACGTTGAACACTCTACTAAGTAATAAAAGATATCTCAGTTACTATAAATTTTGGATCCCACAACACACTCGGTATAATAAATGAAAGAAAATATTCACATCATGGTTAAATAGTGTAAGGATATTCTCATTGCCATCAATAACTAGGTGAAAATTTGTGAACAAAATGGAACAACCATCAAAAGTAATCCAAGGGAATATCAATCAGTAGCAGTAATAGGTACAAGAAATAATAAACCTAATGGCATGGGATGAGAATATGTGGTACATACAAAAGGAAGATGACAAACTGAAGCAATTGTTCCAATCCACTAAATCTAGTCATTGTTAAAATACCTTCAATTAATCATGCAACGACATTACAACATGTTATAGCAACTATGTAATTTATTCAAAATCCATTAGTCATTATCGCAAGAACCACAACCACAAGCACCCTCCCCAACTAAGCAAATGTATACCTAGCTGGTTTGAACATTTTGATTGGTAAATGGACCAAGGAATTAGACAAATTCCTTAATTTTATTGCAAATTATAGATGTGGTCCTAGAGTTTTGTCCCTCATTTGGGAAGGATTCAAAGGATGAAAAGCAATAGAAATAGGAATTTACTCAGGGATGAGTGAACAAGTTTTCTTATGGATTATTGGGTGCCTCATTTTGAATTTTGAAGACAACCACATTACGATAAGGGAAGGACAACGTTTCATAGGCTTAGTAAACAAAACATACCATATTTGGACCACAAAAAGAAAATACCATTAGGAGCATTAAGGAATGTTGACACCAAAAGGAGACCAAAGAAAAAATGACAAACAGGAATCTAAGCGATTAAGAATGAAGGGATGGAGGCACCTAGCTGAACTAAAGAAAGTAACAAGAATTTCATCAATCTAAGACTAGAAGTAATTGTCTTGTGCATTTTTAATGTGGCTTCCAACCCTCGAGCATGAAACTCTAAAATGTAAGGGGTTGGTTGGTAGAGGAGTGCTCACTTTGTTACTTGTAAATTTCAAAAGGTGTTCTCAGTTAATGTTGAATCTTATTTCTATAATTTATTATGTGTGGTTGTGAATCTAAGCCACTTTGGGAAACGTATTGCTTCATATTAGGCATTGATGAAAGGACACATCCATTTAAAAAAAAATTGTTTCTACATTATATATGGTGATGATGTATTTTAGACTTGTTCTTTGTTTGTGTTTTTTAATGAAATTCATCTACTTGAATCTGTATAGTCATAGGTATATTTATTCCTAATGAATAGATAATGGTTGCACCTTAACAAACTAGTCAGTGTGGAGAGATGTGTGATAGATTGGGTGTTAATCATAATAGGCATATTGTGCAAGCCATATATAGTTTGTAGTCATGAAATAATGGTTTGGGTGATACCTTCTCCTTCATGGGCATTGAAAATGCTAACATTTAGACTACAATGGACCCCTTTTGTTGGACACCAACACAAACCCTAGTCTAAAATCAAACAAACAAGAACTCAATAATCTAATTCAACTCATGGTCACTGATCGTTTGACAACTACAAGTCAAAATACTTAAAAATCCTATAGATTTTTACTAGATCAAGTGGAATTGTAGAATAAAAAGTAAATTTAGTATAGGAAGAGACATGTGTTCCAATTAAATTCTAGAGACGTATGGAAATCAAGTTATAATCTTGTTGTTAATAATTTTCCTAGTAACCATTTTTTGTGTTTTCTGGAAGCGAAGTGTAAAAAAGTTAGTATTTTAGGCTTTAGAAAGTCATCCCATTAGCACAAGACAAGTTCTCATTATTATTTTTTAAGGAGGCAACTATAAATACTATAATGTATGTCCACATCATATTTGTAAAGCGGGCCAACTTGGCTAATAATCAATTATACAAATGAAAGGTATAATCATTATTTAATAATAATAAAATCTCTTTTTTTTAAGGAAATTAATGATAGGGAACAAAATTTTTCTCAATTTCCATCCATCATCCTTATTGGTTTTTATTGATACATGTGCAATATTGATACGCACATCCCTACAACATTTTTAAAATGTCAAATCTGCTAGCCCATGAGACAATTTAATCTATGATTTCTCAAAAAGATGGATTTTTTCGAGTGTTTCCCAACCACACAAGGACAAGATGGTGCTGTCAATACTTTCTCTAGTATTCACTTTTATTTTGTTGGGAACCAAGTTTAAAAATGTTATTTCCTCAAAATTTCAAGCTTTAGAACTTAGCCCGTATGTGGGAGACAAATTCTCACAGTTTTTTTAAGAGGCAACAACTATAAATAATAGAATTTGTTCCCACACTATCATAGATTTAAAGTATATTAGCTTTGATTAATTATCCATCATTCACATGAAAAGAATCATCATTGTTTAATAAATTGATGTTTTTCTTTTTAAGGTGGTTAATGACAAGGTACCAACTTTTACTCAACTTTCAATAATCATCATTATTGTATTTTTATATGAAGACACGTGTAAGAACAATATGTCTATTCCTAGCCCATGGACCATTTTAGAAACACCAAATCCTTTAGACTATTAGAAAATTTAACTTGTGATTTCTCAAAGAGATATATTTTTTCAAGATTTTCCCTAACATATGAGTAAAAGATGATGTTATTAATACTTTCACTCCCATTCAATTTTTGTTTTGCTAGAAACCAATAGTAAGAAGAAAAAAATTCCTTAATGTTTTGAGCTTGAGAGCTCAGCTCATCATCAGGAAACAATTTTTGGAAATTATTTTAAAAGGAGAAAACAAACATAAATAATGGAATATACACCCAAAATATCATATTTGTAAAGTAGATAGGCTTGAATAATTATCCATTACTCAACTGAGGCATCATCATTTTTTAATAAATTCTTGCTTTAAGTTTTAGTTAGTAAATGAAAAGGCACCAAATTCTACTCAACTTCTCTCTTTTACTTAAGCCACTATGTATCTCTCTCTTATGGGTGTTGGATCTCTCTTTCTCCCACTTCTAAACTTTGTTGATTGATAGCACTTTGTGGTCTATATCACACCTTCCATCCTCCATGATGAGGATTTCTTGGTTTGTTTTCCCTCTTCAACTTTTATACAACTTGGATAATGCTATGTAGCATTTTCTCTTCCATTTGGCTTTAGCACATCTTTCCTACATAAGTGGGTTTGATTGAGGTGTTTTCTCTAGCACATCTTCACATTCAGTTTTCCAACTTAATATATAAAAGATATATTTACCACAAGTTTGTGGATGAGGAGGTAACGTAATCTACTAAACATACCATAGGTTATCACACTTTCATTTAATTACTTATGCATTTAGTCATGTGATGTTATGTGCTTTTCTTAATTCATATAATTCAAGGCAACCTTCCAAAATCGCTATTGTAGGATGAGAGTGTTTCACAAGTGTGCAAGAAGGACTCTCACCCTAATTTTATTTCTTACTACTTATGTTATTTCTACAAACCTTGTATCATATTATTTTTAGTAAATTATACTAGGGTTACCATAGATCTACACCCAGTTGAGGGATTTTACCCGCTTAAGAAGGTAATAGGTCCTAAATTTTGTCCCAAATTGCTTAGAGCCAAACAAAATTGGGTAGTTAACCTTAATATGTGTGTTACTTAGGTTTTCCTCAGTTCTCCTTTCATGTCTCCCCTCTTTCATTTTCATATTTTTCTACCATTATCTAATTAGGTCACTAAAGAGAAGAAGGGAATAAATCATATTTACTCCCAATTGTGTACTAATTCATGTGGTTGGTTATTATTTCTTTAATCAACTATAATATATTTTCACATGGACCTTAATCTACAACCATGGGGCATTAAGGAACATAATTAAATTAATTAACTTAGTGGCCTCCTCCTCTCCTAGTTTTCATGGTTTCTCCTAACAAAAATGTGGCCAATTCACTTGCCTTCTAACCAATCAAGCTTGGGTTTTCCTCTTTGTGGTACTGCAATACCTCAAACTGACTATCATGCTACATTTTAATGACTATGCTAGTGAGTTCACTTCAAACCTTCGCTTTCTCAAGAGAAGTGTTTCCTTTCTTATTTCCCCTCATTTCCATTTTATGGAGATCATAGCTTCTAAACATTTCCACGAAGGACCTATCTTATATCTTATCCCTTGAGTTCTATTATCATCCCACCCTAGTTGAGTAGAATATAAATGGCATCTCCCATTTTTTTCATCAAAACCCAATGTCGCAAAAAATGGTTAAATGTTCCATCATTGATCCTAATCATATGGTTTATTCCCTCCCATTTAAGGATGCCCCTTCACTTCCTACCTCAACTTTGTTTTTTATTTAAGGCCTTCCATCACACATTTCCTAAGGTTACCCACTTAAACCTCCTTTCATACTCCCACCCCTCTCTTTGTGTTTTCTGCCTATACTTATTCCTTTGACAAATTTCTAGGTTGATCCTTCTTGGTTCCCACAATATATCAAAAAAATTAAGGCATCCTCCCCCTAGATCCTTTGCCAAATTCTCACATTTCCTTCTTCTTGTTGGTATTTTATTTTCTAGTCACCATTATGGATACTTTAATATTAGGAACATCATATTTTCTATTGAAATGCATCTTCCTTTTGAAAACCCCAAAAGGGATATGGTTTTAAATGAATGGTTTACTTTTAAACAAAGTTATTTTATTTGCTAAGGTTTTTAAGGATACAATTGCTAAGTTTTTTAAGTATACAACTTTAAAATGGTAGTAACCTCATTGATAAAGCACTCAAAAAACTATTTACAACCCCAAATAGGAAATGGAATCAAATTCTCTTGCAAATGGCATATATATTAAGGTAATAATCCCAAGGGATTAAATCAATTGATTGTTGCCAATACTATTAAGCATTTGCTTAGTCTTGTAATTTGAATCTACTTGGTTGAGGCACATTGATCTACATCATCCACAAATATGTCAAAGCATCCATTATGTCTCTTTGCATGGTTTCCCATATTACAAATGAAATAATAAACTAGTCATTCTTTAAATCAAAATAATAAATAATTAGTTGGTAAAAGTTGCATACCGTACACCCTCACTTGTGACCAGTCAAGGATATATAGCACACTGTTAGAGTGACATTGTAAATCATATTCTATATTATTCAATAATAACTATTAGTATCTACAAGTAGTCTTGTTACATCGATATTAGACCTTACTGATCAATTTTGTATAGAAATTTGATCCTTGTACGTCATCGTTGTTTCATTGCAATCACCTTTTCAATTGTCTTCCGTCTAGTACCCTACTGCTCCATTGCCTCCTACTTCCTTATTCACTTGATGAATCTAGCCCCCTGTTCACATGAGTTTTCATTCAATTTTGTGGCAAGGTTATATCGTGTGAGTGACGAGCCTGTGAGCAACCACTACCTCCTATCATTTCTGGCAATCTTCCACAACAGAAGATGAAATCGTAGATTAGTTTTGAGTCTTGTCTAATCTCTATAATGAGACCTTTGAAAGGCAACAATGCTTGGCCTCCCCTCACCACTACCGGTGCAGCCAATTTTCACTGTTATGTCTTTGTGTTTCCCTGCTTGGGAAAAACTAGGTCAATCTCAAAAAAAAAAATTCATAAATACAATAATAAATAAATAAATAAAATATAAGAATAAAAAGGCAATTAATAAATGAAAAATATGTATATGTGTATGTATGTGTGTATGTATGTATGTATGTATGAAAACCTCTTAGAAGGTTCCTTATAATTCAAATTTCACTTGTAGAACTTTCATCAAACACTTTGTCGACACTCAGGTTACAACTCCAATAAAAACTATACTCATAAAGATGAATTTACTCAACAAATTCAATTCTATTCTTTTATGTATAGCAACACAGATGACAAATTTTGGATAAGGGGCTTTCCAGATAATACTAAAGGTATTATTCATCAAGACGGTGTTGTTATTCTTAGGAAAGCAAAGCCCCTTAAGAATAACATTAGCAAGGATGAGTTTGAAGCCCTTAAATCTTTGAATAGGAACCAAGATATCGTTGTCTTAAAACGTGACAAAGGCGAGGCCATTGTAATCCTTGATAAGGAGGATTATTGGAAGGAGATGTTGTATCACCTAATTAACAGTGGAAGCTATAGAAAGCTTGAAAAGGATCTCCAAAATGGTTGCTCTTGTTATTAATTCTAGTAGAATTGTTGGCTCCTTTAGCCATAAACGTATTAAGAGTAGCCCTATCACTCCTAGGATCTATGGGCTTCCCAAAATACACAAGGAGAGAGTCCCCCTTAGACACATTGTCAACACCATAGGTGGGCCAACCTATATTTTAGCTAAATATTTAGCCACGAAGCTGAAGCCCCTAGTTGGTTGTACGGAGTCCTTTTTCAAATACTCCTCATCGTTTTTCAGTGAGTTGAGGGATATGAAATTTGATCCTGGAGACAGTCTTGTCTGTTTTGATGTAGTTTCCTTGTACACTAACATCCCCATTAAGGAACATTGATGTCATCTTTCACCTCATTAATCTTGACACTACTAAATTAGTTGAGATCTGCCTCACTTCTACCTTTTTTGTTTTGAAGGTGAGTTCTATGAACAAACCTGTGGTGTGGCCATGGGCTCCCCCCTGTCCCTTGTCATTGCTAACCTATTTATGGAAGACTTTGAATCCAAGGCTTTATCCTTAGCTATATTTAAGCCTACACTTTGGAAAATATTTGTTGATGACACTTGCGTCATACGGCCGCATGGGCCTGATAAGTTAGATCTCTTTTTCCAGCATCTTAATAATCAGTCTAACTCTATAAAGTTTACCATGGAGCAAGAAGTTGAGGGTTGCCTTAGTTTCTTTGATGTCCTCATTTCAAGGAAAGTTGATGGATCTTTCTCCCATTAGGTGTATCAAAATAAAACTCATACTGAGCAGTATCTTCATGCCAATTCCCATCATTTTCTTACTCAAAAGTTAGGTGTTCTCAACACGTTAGCCACTCTTGCTCTAAGGATTTATAATGAATACCACATTTCTAAAGAAAAATCCCACCTCCTTAATGTTTTTGTTAATAATGGATATAGTAGGTGGCAATCTTTCCTCAAAGCTAGTAAAGGTCCTAAAATTAAGAATGACCCAATTGATCGTAATTCAGAAGTTCGCCTCCCCTTCATCCAAGGGATGAGAAACAAGATTGTGAGATTATTGAAGAAGTATAATGCTACCTCAACCTTTAGGCCCCTCAACACCATTAGAAGTTCCTTAAAAATTGTTAAAGTCCATGTGAACCCTATGGATATGAAAGGTTTTTATGTCATCCTCTGTTCTTGTGGAACCTCATACATTGGAGAAACCGGTCGATCTATTAATTAGAGGATTAAGGAACATGTTGTTGATATCAAGCATGGAAGGACCCGCTCTTCAGCTTTGGCGAACATGAAGAGAATACCAAGCATCATATATGCATTGAGGAGGCTAAGTTTATTACTAATATTTCTCATTTTCATCACCGTAAGTTTAGGGAAGCCATTGAAATTGGGAGGACATCCAGTAATCTTAATAGGGATGACGGATGGAGAATTAGTAGTTGTTGGCTTTCCGCCCTTTCTTCTTATTTTTTTCTCCTTCTTTGTCTAGGCATTTTATTTTGTTTCTTGGTTTTTTATCCCTGTTTATGTTTTCTTCTAATTTCTCCCTGTATGATTTATCAATCCTCCTTTTTTTCTATTCTCTTTATTTAATTTTATTCTTGATTCATTTTTATAGGTTATTTCCCCACAGATATATGTGTGTGTGTGTGTGTGTGTGTGTGTGTGTGTGTGTGTGTGTGTGTGTGTGTGTGTGTGTGTGCATCTACACACACACACACACACTTCTTTCTCTTAGTTAAGTCATAAGTCATATTTTTTCTTTAATTTATAATTTTGAATATACATTTATCCATTTAATTTATAACTAAAAGATTAGATTCTCATATTTAATCATTTATAATTAAGTAGAAAAGAATTTCCATAGTTATTTGTATCCTTTATTATTTTATTTTATTTTTATATTTGATATATTATTATTGATCTAAAATTATTTTATTCCTCCTTTATCTTAGGAAGTTATATTTTCTGGTATTTCTCCCCGAAATAATGTTTATTATTTTCCCCTTCCCTAAATTATGAATTTGCTATGATCCTTCAGGTATATTTATGTATATCTTATTCCTAGTCAAATCTAAAGTTAATTTTATGAGTTTAATTTATATATATTTTAATTTATTTAGTTTATATATATATATATATATAGGGAGAGAGAGGAGAGAGAGAGATATCTATATATATTATATATATAATATAATATATATATATATATATAATATATATTATTATATATTATTATTATATTATAATATTATATATAAGATAATATATATATATATATATATTATTATAATATATATATATATTAATTAGTTAAATTAATAATAAGAAATAATATCAAGTACTATAAAAATTATTTTAAAAAAAAATCCCTTTTCCTCTCCAAGTCAAATACAATCATTTTCTTATAACTGTTAGGATGGCATGTCTTTCTATTTCACCTGTTTCCTTGATCTGATTCTTCATATTGTCCTGAAGATGAATGACCTAAAATGGAGCATATTAATAATGATGTCTAAATTCCCCATTCAGAATAAAACCCAATATGCTTATCATTTGCTTATCAAGTGCTTAAGGATTCATTATTTTTTCTTAATTCACTGATTCCCATGAGAGTTTATGTAATTGTTATAAACAATTTAACATAAAACATATGCTGAACAGCAACAAAATAACAACAAAGAACATCAAAATATGATGCACAACACATATATTTGATGAGGAGTTCACCCCTCCTGGGCTACGTCTCCTTGGTCTAGCTTCCAATTCTTGGGCCTCTCTATTATGCTCAAATTTACAAAAAAAAATGTGTTTACAATGATCAAATGCCTCTGAAACCTGTCTCAATGAGTTCAGAATACTCAAAAATGGCTATCTAGCCTCTTTTTGCAACCAATTTGGTGGAAAACTGAAGGAGTTATGACTTCTCCTAGTTTCCCCACTATTTGTTCCACAAAATGCTCCACATCCGACATGATCCTCCAAATTAGCCCCAAAAACGCACTAACTAGGTGAAAATTTCGCTGTGCGGAAGGCCATATTCTCCCAGCCAAATTGCAATATGTGAAGTCTGGCGAGCTTAAGGTCTATAAACATAGCGGGCGATGTGAAATTGCAATATCGGCGGACCCGACAAGAGTATTAACCGGATACTATAATCCAATTGCATCCAGGATCCATTTCACATTTCGCAATCGGCGGATAACCTGTTGTGGGTCTTTGTTTTTCTTACGAGTTACGATTGTGATATGTGATCCATCGCATCACAACCCCAGCCAATCCATCGCATCGCAACCCCAGTCGATCCATTGCATTGCAACCCCGGGTGATGCATCGCATCACAACTCCAGGTTGATTACTGAAACTGTCCTCCCCTTTTCGATCAACAATTATGATTTGTATCGCATCCCTTCTCTGCTCGGGGCCAATTTGGTAACACCTTTCTTCCTATATTTTGTGATTTGCAATATGCGGGGGCCAATGGTGTCTTGCCATTTGGAACCTCCTCATTCGTTGAAGGGCTTTGTCACATCATCCAATCTTGCCATGTGAACAAGTCAAACTTGAACTTTGACTTGCTCTAACTTCTACATATGAGCTCAGATTTGAGTGTCATTCACATAGTTGGAATCAAAATAACGAGCTCTTTGATTTAAAGCTAAGTTTAAAAAAATTCTAACACTTTGATTTTTTAGCATAATTTTGAGCACCTGATGACTTCTCCCCACTGGAAGCCTTTTGGAGCCCAAAAGATTATATTTAGTTATTGAACAGATGAGGATATTATTCCCTCACCTTTCCCTCTTCAATCCATTTGGCCTTTGATGGATTTGTATCTTTGAGACCCACTCAAGGATAATCAACATTTCCCCTCTTTGATGACCTCGTTTTTTTGTCAACTATGGCGTCTTGTTGAATATCATCAAGAAATTCTGGAGAAAAATCTTCAATTGATGGAATTTGTACACTTTCTCCTTGATATTCAATCAAAGGAGGCTCATACAATCTCAAATTTTCAACATTAACAACGGAATAAATTTGCATATATGAAGGCAAATCAAGCTTGAAAGCATTATTACCAATCATTTTCCAAAAATTTAAATGGACCATAACGGATAGATTTCATCTTTTTACCTTCACCTTAAAGCCTTTGCTTGCTAATGTAAAGCCAAACTTCGTCACCTACTTGAAATTGATGATCCACATGATGCTTATCATGTCTTTCCTTACACTTTTCATGACTCTTTTCTATTTTTTCTTGAATTGTTTGGTGAATCAACCGAATTTTATCAATGAATTTATTTGCTTTGTCTATGTCGCTATGTCCATCTACAACTACATATTTCTCAAAGATCAATTCCAAAGGTGATTTAGGCAAATAACCAAGGATGCCTCAAAAGGCGAAGTTAGAGTAGAAGAGTATTTTTCTTGGTTGTAAGCATGTTGAATATAATGCAATCGTTCATCCCACAGCTTAGTGTAGTTTTTAACCCTGTACAAAAGTTACCAGCATATGAATTCGAAAACACAGAAAATAAACAATGTGAGAGCATAACACATAAAACACATATACACAGAGATTTTCCCTTGGATCCCAAAATCGGGACTACCAGCTTGATTTTTCATTATGTTCCTTTC
>APFE030814600.1:690-19770 GCA_000404065.3 Pinus taeda | reverse complement strand
CAAATACATTAGACCTGCGTAGTAATACACTCTGTATACTAAAGCTAGGGTGCGTACCCCTGTAAAGGTCAAAAGGCGCAAGTTTCATCTTTAAAAAGTTACTTGTGGTCACTTCTAGAGCCTTCTAGAAGAGTTTTCGATGTGTATTGAGCGCCTCCAGATGGTTCATGCACCCCTATAATAGAGGAGCTTATCCCATCAAGAGAGGAGCTATCCCATCAAGAGAGGAGCTACCCCATCCAAAAGAGGGAGTATCCCATTGATGTTGGAACTGAATAACCTCTTCTAGAATACTATAAATACAGGCATTGGGCCAAAGGAAGGAGAGGTTGAAAGCTGAACATTCTATAGGGTAAATGCTGCTGGAATTAGGACTTCCATTTGTTGACTTGTGAGGAGAGATCACTATCCTTCCTTGTTGCCATAGTGGGAGTGGGTGAGCTTGTCAAAGTAGAGGAAATCTCTTGTTGGACCCTGGGAGGAGCTTGCACAACACCAAGGCTCAGGTTGTAATGGTTCCTTTTTTGTTTCCTAAATACAAATAAGTCCATTCTTCTCAATGATTTGTTGTTAATGAATTATTTCATGTACTCCTTGGTCTATATGATGAATATGCTTTGTTTTATGAAATATTCAGGTGTTATGTAATCGTTTGATTGTTAGTGTAAGCAGGTCTTAAAGTGAAGGAGGAGCTCATCTGGGATCGACGAGGCTAGACTACTACAACAGCGATGGACTTCAGGTAGGATCGAAAAACACTTGGTTTCTCATATGATAATACATGTTTAGAGAAGGATTGCTCTTAATTGTCTTGTTTGTCACTAGAGAGTCTTAGACTCCTAGGGAGGTTAGTTTTGTCAGCAAAAATAACTCTTTCCGCATGACACCTAGGTCAGGCCCCCACAAGCCAACAAATGGTTCCCTTGCTAGGACCATAATCTACATAAGAGATTTGTGATGTTGTATCACTGGAATCCAACTAAGAAAGAGATCAGATACTAGTTGGATAGGAAGATCCATGAATTCGTGGTGCAGGAGAACATAAACCCGCGACTAACAAAGGAACAATGGTTGGACAGGTACCTATATACAAAGATCCACGAGATCTTTTTTTTTTCCTTTTCGATTGAGCTATACGAGTGGGTCGTGTAGCTAGCAGATAGCTAAGGAAGGTGGAAACTTGATGGTCCTAATGTTTGGACCTCATAGCTAGTACAGAAATTGGAAGCATCTAAGGCTAAGATCACCCACGCTATTGATCATTGGCTCGATCGTGTCATAGGAGGATTTGTGACTAAATTCGATGTTGATACCTCAGTAAACTACAGCAAGGTGGAGTGATGCTTTTTCAAAGGACCGCGAGGTAAGTACTTGAAATCTTTGAACACCTGGATTAAAATGTTATTGTTCGAAAAGCAGGTTATGCAACTACCTTGATGTTTGGAGCTACACAAAGCAGAAAAACTTATAGGAACGAAGCGAGAAAGGGTCTTGAATATAATCCATTGATTTCACCTCCACGAGGTGACAAAGAGGGAGTAGTGCAGGCTTCTCCGCAAAGTGCTATTCATAAGACAAGGATTCCCATGACTGCCACCTCCACCCACACCACCTCTAACTTCACACCATCACCTGCAACTTCACCCATACCACTTCCGCCTCCACTACAGTTCAAAATGGAAAATTTAGTGAAGCTGCCTTTGTTCAAAGGCTTGGGAAATGAGGACCCGTACTGTTATCGGGAAATATAGTGTCTATGTAGAGCTGCTAGTCCCACTAAGACGGGTAGCTATCTTAGAAACAAACAGATTAAAGTTACTTTCGCTTTCCATTACAACAAGTAGATAGGAGAGGAGCAAAGAATACCAACCTCGATCTTTCACTTGGTTATCTGCTTGTTCCTTCTCCCCTTTGATAGATCTTTGCCACTCCTCCCTTGACCACTCCACTTCAAAGAGTACTTGTAAAGTAAAATCAACATAATACCTTCAAAGTGCAGAGATCTACAATTGTAAACATTATAGGACTAGATATATATTGACCACACACATGCATATATTAACAAACATACAAGAATGTGGAGGAAAACTTGAATAGATGTATTGATATAGAGATTAGAAGAGAGGATTACAACCCATTGATCTGACCCAACATCATCCTCCCAGCATGAAAGCCCTTCTTCACTTCATGAAAAGATTAGATCACCCAACACTATGATATTCCACCAAGAAACCAACAGCACTTCCTTACAAGATACAAGATTCCAGCCTCCGGATGTCTAGGATGAGGGATCCATATATAGCTGGTTGCAGGGGGGTGAGTCAGCTTCTAGGATTTTGATTAGTGTCTTCTCTCTGATAGACCTTGATTCCACTTGGAGATTGATGATCTCTTACTCATCCCTGGGCAAATTCAGAGAGGCAAGTGTCACAAGAGAAGTTTCTGGAAGATTCCATGATCATCCACCTTGCGAACTATCTTTGCCATTTGTCCACTCTCGCCCATCGCACCTTACAGAAGGGCTTTTCAGTATGCATCTCACTTTTTGTACTAAGCGGGTGAGATGCATCGTACCCTCTACACTGAGCAGTCTGTATGGTCCAGTTTTGACCAGTTCTAAGCAGTTTTTTGTGGAGAACTTCTGGGAGATGATGTAATCAGCTGACCTTGCTCCTTTAGGGCATGAAACAACACTTTTAGGGACTCAGAATCCCTTGGTTTATGGACATCTATGATTTGGGGTTGCAGTGCCCAAATATGCCTATAAAAGTTGCCCCCTAAAGCATGAGGTCGAAAATATTTTGATGTCGAGTGAAATGCTTTATCATGAGGATCCGAGGTTTTTTCGAACTGGAAAGCGACCTGTAATAAGATACAATACAATACATTATCTTCATAATATTTTCATGGTCTAGCTTAGGCGGTCATTCCCATCCTCATCTTTATAAATTCATTTTCATGTACATAGGACAGACAACCGTCTGTGTGGCAGACTGATGATTCTGATAGAGCCATCATCCTTTGATTCGGATGATCATCTATGCAGTAATTTGATGTCTTTATTTTCCTGAATATATCATAGCCCGGATGGATGAAACTAGATCCGGGGTCTTCAAACTTGTCCAATCTTCACCCGAAGTACAAGTTGATCCATGTGAAAAATGTTCAGGAGTCGAACATGGAAAGACATCGCCTGATTACCAGCCAATGATGTAAGCTATTAACAGGCACAAGAGGAATCATCGATAATGATGATGACCCTCAATGTACTACAGTACAATTCGCGTGGTGTGAAAATGGGACTTGGTGTCAAACACCACACAAAATCTTTCGATCGAAGGCCATTGATGTAAACCTATTGCCGAAAGTCAGAAACTTGCCATTGACGCATGCAAGCTTCAAAGTACTGAAAGGGTTGTTCCTAGGTCAACTTCTTGGATAATGAGCTATCATTGAAAAGAAGTGACCCATCGTAGGAGGGCCTTAATGAATCCCACATCTAAGACACAGAACGGAGAAAATGATTTTGTGGAGGTGAAAACGATCTGATGATACAGGGTTTAGGGTGGCGGTCATGAAAGAATGGAGTGTGAAGGTATTGCAGCGGGTGAGACACAAGCTGGGTTGGTGAATTCTCTGATCAACTTCTCTTGAACATATTGGTGACACTGAAATGGATTGGTAGCATTAACCCCAAAGATGGATGGTATGATAGACCAATGGTAGTATGACCAGTGAACGGAATAACCCAACCCGACTCAGACATGGAATGAAAGTGTCATGTTCAAAAGCGACTCACTACCAATAAAGTTTCTTAAAGTTTTCTTCCCAATTTTCCCCAGTCATTGCTGACCAATACCTCTTTATTTTTATCAAGCTTGAGGAGAATAACATATGCTTGTTCTATCATTTTCCCTTCAGGCAAACCCGTCGCTATGTTTTAACGAGCCTAGCGATAGTGAAACTCGTTCTTGTCTCTATGGACAAGTTTGTCACTATTGGTTTTAACGAGTTTAATGACAAAGACAACTCGATCCTTTTTCAATTTTAGAGAGTCTGAAAAGGTAGATAAAGGAAACTCCAGTGATCCTTTTTTGTCATATAATCCCTTTAGTCCGAAAAAGTATAAAATAATACAAAAGGGATGAATTTTCGATAGTTTTAACTAGCCGAACAACACAAGTGCTCAATCTTTTTGTGTAATAATCCCTCAAGCCCAAAAAGATTAAAATATAGAGGAGGGATAGCACTCCTGGTAGATTTAACGAGCTAGAGAGGCCCACTGCTCGGCAATCTTTTCATATTTTACGAGTTAGGTGAAAAGAGCTTAAAGGAGACTCGTTTTTGACGAACAAGTGATATTTTCAGGTAGCTTCTAATTCCAGGTAAGGTTTGGAATTTTCCAATCACAACAGTGTTACAAGGATGGCTAACAGAATCACTCTTCGTAGCTTCTCCTCAAAAGGGTAAACAATCAAATGGAGGCGTATGATCGGCTAAACAGAGTGGAGGTGATGGTAAGAACACGACCAGGGCTCAAAAAGCTGATGATAATGCATTCATAATGGTTATTTACTGGATATAGGTTCATTTTTTAATGAGCTTAAACTCTGGGGGAACATTTTCTCATTGCTTAGGTTTAATTTTTAACGAGCTTGAACTTTGCATAAAAATTGCTCGTGATAATGGTCGTCAATATTCGACCCATTGTTAACACTATGTTCTTTTGACGGTCGTACTACCTGTTCAATTGCTCCATCAAACTGACTAGAAATGAAAATACATGCTTGGAAATTCAGTTAAAACACTAATACCCTGCTTGAATTACGTGAAAAGTAACTTAAAAGTAGTTTTTTACCCCTCATTTTACCATTTCATTTGAGCTTGAGATTTTTGGAGCTTTGGAGGTGTTTTCCCCCTCGATTTTCACTAGCTGATTCCAGGGGATTTTGTGGACGATCCTTGGCACCGTCTGGACCAGGTAGGAGCTAAACCTGTTCTCTTCAGTTGCATTCCTTTCTTTTTGAATTCTGAGCATGTTTCCCTGCTTTCTTGAGCCTCTGGGGTTTAAACAATTCGTTCTACCCCCATCGCACCCTATGTACATTGAAAGGTGTGATGTATATTGGGTTGGCCACTAGCCAGTCAGTATGCATTGCTCCTAGTACATAGCTAGGATGCGATGGGCGCAAGGAGGGAACTTTGTGCGCTATTTTTTTATAGAAATTTTCCTGTTTTTTGCCAAATAAGGATCCTGACTCTTCACTTGTTTGTTTTCAGAGATTCATAAGAGAAAAATGGTTGTTACATGGTGAGAATGCTAGCATGAAGAAGAGGACATGGTTGCTTTACATGATTCAGGTATAGTAACTGCATTGTGGGACTGTGGTTTGCTCAAGTTCTTTCGCATCTCTAGCATGAGGCAACAAATCAACTTGTTGCAATACTTCCTCGATGCATGGGATCCTACCAACCAGGTGTTCCAAATTATAGGCAAATCCTTCCCCTTGACTATTGTGGACATCTATTTTTGACCGGTTTATCAAGGCGTGGTGCCCCTCTCTCACTATCAGGTCCCGCCCGTGGGGGCGAATCTATGAGGAATTATATTCGTTGATACTGTAGAGAAGGATCTCAGCCAAGTAGGGACGGATATATCAAAATTCGATACGTCACTGACCGGTCTTTGAGGACCATCTTGTTCACCTTTGCTAAACTGGCTGGTAGTGCAGCTCTTCACTTGGCCAACAGGTCCTATATGCAGTATGCCTTAGAATGCATTGAAATGAAGGTGTTTAACTGATGTGATGCAGTACTTCTGGTGTTAAAAGAATAGCTTACCAAGGTGAAAAATGGGTGATCTAAGAACTTTGGTTATGGTTCCATTTTGACTGCTTTCGCCTTGGAGAATATCCCACTGATGCAGCCACAATACATTTCACTTGGTTTCCCGCCATTAACTGAGCCATGGATGTAGAGATGGGTTGACCTTGTGGCCCGACATGTTGGTCAGCCACAGGTTTCTTTCTCTGATGCCTTCTTCAAGTGGTTCAATCGTTAGGAGATGGTTTATGCCAAGTGTCCATATGCTGGTATGGATTTCCAGGGCGACCCAGATTTGGTGCTGCCGGCTGGTGAGCAGTGGAGCGCTATAGGTAAAATTTCTGGCCATATTCCTGTTTATTGCTTTTATAATGTTCTTGTGCTTCCTTTTATCAAGACTAATCAAAACTCATGTGCTCATACAGATATTGAAACTGTGCAACCAGCAGTGCACCTGAGAGCACTAGCTATCGTTCCAGCAGGAGAGGTTGTAGGGAGGGTTGTACTTCGCAACCTGGATGTGGCCGAGACTCTTGCAACATTACAGGATCAGATTGAAGGCCTCACTCTTGATATCCTGGATGTGAGGACTGACAAGCTACCTCTGAGATTACAGCGACATACTACTGGCATGCCATGTCCATGGACTAGGCTTTTACGCATGATTGCACAAGCGGTGACTTGTTATCACCAGCATCATTAGACTAGGTTGCCCCCTAGCATTTTGAGTTTGTGGGTCATTTGACTGATTTTGTCTTGGACATAGAACACTATGTGTAAACCATAAACATTTATATATATATTTTTGATTTTCGGAGCTTCATTTCGGTTAAGTTACATGATCCTGATGCAAATATTGATGAAATGTTTTTTCTTTTATAAATGTCACAAATATCTATCTAACACATAATTTGCCAATGAATCTGTTAATGTGTTTATGTTTCTAGAAATATGTTGATATTGGATAGAATCGAACTGTCTTTCCAAAATCTTAACCCTTAGGAACATGTGATAGATAGCTGGGTTCCGTACAGAATAGACATTGGTGAGCTATAGAATGACGAGCTATGAATCCAGCCTAACAACAAGTCGGCGTATGCCATGTGCGATGGAATCAGAGAGGAGCTTTATCAACGTGCTATATTCAGCGATTTTGTTCGTTGATCGGCCAATACATACCACTCTGAAACTCACTAACTCACTGCTTGGATCAAAGATGGCCCAGGCCGCAGAAGATAGGTTCCACGAACTACGGCTCGCTCCGTCGACATATCCAACAAATGATTCCAATGGGTTCGAAATTTGTAACAAATGCAAAAGTGGATTACCTAACCAAAACAATTACCCTTAGCGAAAACAAAAAATGTAATAAAAGCATAGGGGTTACTACACTGAGTCAAGCATAGTAACGCTTAAGGTACAACCTGTTGTGGGGTTGCACCAGTGGAATCCCATCATATTCCACTAACTCGTAGGCTCCTTTTGCTAAGACACATTGATCTGAAAATGGAATGTACTTGTTTAAGGGTGCAAGGTATCCATTTTCCATAATTTCAAATGTGAGTTATACACTCCAAGTGACCTCTAAAAAGGTGAAAACTTCTTATTTATTATACAGAGATAGACTGTAGGGGAATTCACCAGACATGTCATGATCCGGATTTAAACAGGAACGCAACAAAATACAGAGATAACCATATACATAAAGATGCAGCCAAAATAATACTTCATTTCATTAATGGAAAATACCGAAATATGCTTACAACCGAAATAGAAATAAACCAGCTAGGGCAATGGTAGCTTATCTCTGAGAAGAGATGTGGTCGCTACATGCCTCTGAACTATTCTGAAATGTGTTACAATGAGGCTCGAAGGCCTATTTATTGTTGAGAAACAATGGAAAGCCCTCCACATTCCAAAACCTACCCCTAGAAGATGAAACGCCAAATTATGGGCCCCGTTTTGGGTAAATTGGTACATCAATTTCCCGGGGTCGTAACTTTGGCATACGATCTCTGTTTGACGCGTATGATAGCTCGTTAGAAAGATCTATCCGAGAACTACCACTTTGGAAAGGGAAACATCGGTCCATGGACCCATGTTGCCACCAGATTTCCCAAAAAACGTCGTTTAGGGCCTCAAAACGGCTCCGGAAGTTCAGGACCCGAAAAAACTGCTAAAAATAGTAAATTGTGCTACATTTACGGAAACTGAAAAACTGAAAGAGACAGTTGCGGGGGTCCAAATGGGATAGGTGGGTGGCCACCAATATCCACCTGGATCATTCCTCCCCCCTTAGGAAGCAATGGTCCCCATTGCGCTGAGTTCCTCCATCTGCTGAACTTGTCCAGCAATCTCGGATGTGTCCAGTAATGGTGGGAAGCATGGTCGACGACGGTCCACATTGAACACCTGGTGCAGGTGAAGGAATGGAAGAATCATGTGCTTCAAAGCATTGTTGCACATAGCCTTGGTACTGGTGTAAGGACCATGTCGGAGTGGTCTGAGTTTCAGATGGGTTCTGGTAAGGCGTTCTTTCTGTCGATGCAACCAGAATTTGTTGCCCACCTGAAACTTGTGTGGTACCCTTGTGGGTGAGGAGAAGTTGTTTCTGTGTTCTATCATGACTGTATCCCTCTGCTGCTGCTGCTGCGTGGAGGAACCCTTTGCGGGGGTCATGGATGTAGCAACGATCTTCCCCTTACTTCGGGAGTGAACCATACAGATGAATTTCCTGGTCTGTGATATGAGCTTGCTGCCTTTCTTAGCAGTGATCAAAGATGTGGCGGTAGGTGGGGCTACCTCTGTTATCTTGTATAATGAATTATTCAAAGAAATAATGACAGCACGAGGCCTTGACTCATACACAGCATGTCGCCTCCACAAGTATGGCTAGCCTAATAATACATCACAAACATCCAGAGGTGTAACATCACACAATACCTCGTCTATGAATGGTTTGATGTTGTAGGGAAGGCGGCACTGCTGGCGAACTTTGAGATCTAGTCCTTCATGACGCCACCCAATATTGTACAGTTATGGGTGTGGTGTAGTCGGTAGGCCCAACCGCTTCACGACCTCTACTGAAATAAGGTTCTTTTGGCTGCTACTGTTGACAATGAATTGCAACGGCAAACCCTTCATACACATCTGTGAGTGGAAAAAACGTTCCCCCTCCTCTGGCTCTCCAGGCTCATTCTTCTGGATCTTGGCAGTGGCAACAGTGGCGCTGGGATCCGCATCAATGATCTGCTTCCCTTTTCCATTCCCCTTGTCAGGTTCTAGCTCAGGGTCGGAACATGTATCTGATTTGGAAGCCTTCAACTCGGCTACCAATGACTGCTTGGTCCGGAACTCACTTGTGTTATGAGTGGGAGTCTTGTGGAACTCACACCACTTTCCTGTGTCCTTCTTCGGCTTTATGGTGTTGTTCTTTTCTTGTGGATTCGACGGGTTGTCTTGGGTCACCCCGCCTTGGCTTTGTCCTTTGGGCTTCGGATTTGCAGATCCAAAGTCTCGCTTCTTCTGTTTGAAATTTTTCTCGATTTTGATAGCGTATCGGTATGCTGTGCCGAGTGAGGAGATGTTCAAGAACTCCATCTCTTCCTGGATGTATTTGTGTAGGCAGCTGCGGTATTTGAGTACCAGATGCAGCTCAGAATCTTTGATACCCAACTATGTGCGAAGGGTGTGAAAAATGTTTGTGAACTCAGGCACATCTTTGTCCCGTCCCTGCCGCAGCGTGGTCCATTTGATGTATTTGTCCTCATAGCTTTTGACAGGGTAGTACTGCTCCTTGATGGCATTTCGGAATGAATCCCAAGTGGGTGCGTCTGAAAATAGTGAGCCGGTACTTTCATCCTTCTGCTCGCAGTAGGTTTCCCACTAGTCTTTGACGTGGGGGGCTGCTTTGAGAAGAGCGAAAATAATCTTTTCCCGACTTGAAAATTCGTGAACAGAAAAATAACCCTCTAGCAGATTTAACCATTTATCTACAACATCTGCGTCTATTTTACCCTCGAAGATGGGGATTTCAAAATTCACTTGTACCTTAAAGGGCGTTTCGTTTCCAGAGTAGCTGTTGGAAGCCAATGCGTCACCTCTATGTAGCTGCTGAAGGATCTGCACAAAACTGTCCATCATCGCGTTCCGTTGTCGCTCGAGGGCTTCTTCGAGCAAGATTTTGATAGGATCTCCTGCCCCCTCGTCTTTCTTCTCATCCGCCATAGGAGGCCGTCGGGATTTTCGAGGCTGGTCTTGCAAAGGTTCGACCAGTTCAAGCCCTAACTCCTTATATCCTGACCTCGTCGGGGACATGCAAAGAAAAACCGAGAAAAAGCAGACCGCTCTGATACCACTGATCCGAACTTTAAATAGGAACGCAATAGATTACAGAGATAACCATACATACAGAGATGCGATAACCATAAATAAAGAGATGCAGCGGAAATAACACTTCATTTCATTAATGGAAAATACCGAAATATGCTTACAACCAGAATTGGAAATAAACCAGCTAGGACGATGGTAGTTTATCTCTGAGAAGAGATGTGTGGCTACATGTCTCTGAACTGTTCCGAACTTTTTGTTACAATGAGGCTCGAAGGCCTATTTATTATTGAGAAACAATGGAAAACCCTTCACATTCCAAAACCGACCCTTAGAAGATGAAACGCCAAATTGTGGGCCCCGTTTTGGGTAAATTGGTACATCAATTTCCTGGGGTCGTAACTTTGGCATACGATCTCCGTTTGACGCGTATTATAGCTCGTTAGAAAGATCTATCCGAGAACTACCATTGTTGGAACGGGCAACATTGGTCCATTTTATGGACCCGTGTTGCCCCTGGATTCCCCAAAAAACATCGTTTAGGGCCTCAAAACAGCTTTGGAAGTTCAGGACCCGAAAAACTGCTAAAAATAGTAAGTTGTGCTACAATTAAGGAAACTGAAAATGCTGAGAGAGACAATTGTGGGGGTCCAAATGGGATAGGTGGGTGGCCACCGACATCCACCTGGATCAGCAGATGAGTCTAAAAATAGTTGTTGGATGCACTGTAGCTAATTGGATAGAGAAAATATCGTTAGGAGGAGGGGGTAGGCAGCATTTATGGTGCAAATCTTTGGAAATCTTCTGGTAAAGATGCATTTATAAGTAGAAATTAGAGGGAACGATTGGATTTGAATTCAAAATTACCTATAAATTTGGCATGTTGGCCTACAGTAGAAAAATTTGCCTTCTAAAAATTATTTGCACCCTTTGTTGTCTTGAACCTATGAACTAAGAAGATTGGGAGGTACTTTTGGCACAGCTGGCGTTCACAAATTTGCCTGAGTGGAATTGTGAGCTCATCTTTGAGAAAATGAATGCAACTAATTCCACAGAAGTTGTTGTCTCCGAATCCGCTGTCTCTAATGTGTAGCCCCTAAAATTGCGTCGGTAATGGAAGCTACATCGTCTATGCTTATGACACTAAGGTCACATAGGCCTAAACCATCTGCTCCTACGGAGAAACAGAAGAAACCATAGGTTGTATCGATGAGGCAGTCACCGAGGAAGAACCTCGCTGAGGTTCGACACAAAGGGAAGATGGATAAGACAAAACAACCATACGAACCCCTGGATCTGGATGAAGAGGAGCTTCGCGATGGGGTTGAAGAAATTGATTCTAAGTAGGGTGAGCCTATCACTAGGCTCTCGGACTATATCCCTCCATGAAAGGGAAAAGTAAAGTTTCCCAAGGACCTCGATTCTGGCAAGTTTATGGTCTCCACACCGTTATTACCAGAGAAAGTACCCTTTGAAGATGCACAGTTAGGATGCATTCCCGCACTCAAAATGGAGGATTGGGATCTAGTTGACCATGAGAAATTCCCGCACTTGGCGACAAAAAAATATCTAGCAAAGATATACTATGAGGAGACCAGAGTCACGCAACTGGAGACTATGAAGTGGGTTGCAGGGGTTCAAAATCCAGGTTGTTGAACATGTTGCGGGTACCACACTTTAGCCAAACCACTATCAACACAGTGTGCATATGTCAATTTCTTACAATGGTGCATGCTAGGTGTTTATTGCTAGGACAACCCATCCCCATCATAGATATGTTGGTCCACCGTATCACAAGGTTTTCCTACCAAGGGTTGGATACCACCAAGGATTTTTGAGGCAAGAGTCAAGAGAAACAAATTGCGGACAAAATGAAGCACAAGTATGGATTAGTGAAGAAGTCACACGCATACTCTATCCGTTCCATCATCGACAAGGTAGTGTAGTTTTCTGCCCAGATATTGGGTTGCAAGATTATGAGAAAGTCTCATGCGGATGAGGTGCCAGTGCCAGTCGTTTCCTTGGCTACACAATGCATGAAGGAGGTGTAGTACAGCTCGGCGCAGTGCCTCTACAAAGAGTTCCTGTTGAATTTTCACAAAGAACAGGACGACAACAAGGCATTCCATTATGCTTGGCTACTGTTATTGATTGCCCTCGTTGTGTGGAGGCTCCCAAAGGACAACTAGTTCCCTCCACAAGATGATGATTTATTGGAGGCTGTAAAGTTCGCTTTGCTATGGGCAACGAAAGACCAAAGAGGGTCACGAAGACGAAAATATTCTAGGTGCTGGTCGAGATTGACCTTCGCACCATGATCAACCAAAGGCTAAGGTTGTCACCAACATGGTTTGGACAATTGGAGGCTTATGTGGAATTTAAAGCAGATTTTCATAACGTATCCATTTGTGCGAGGTGAGAGCCTAAGAAATCATGGTACAAGTTACCATACCTAGTAAGGGACGTAGATGTATAGGAAGTCATAGGAAAATGGCTAGCTGAGCGGAGGCAGCCATCAAATCTCAATGTAGGAACAAGCATGGCTAGGGAAAGTTCCTCTATGCAAAAGAAAAAGGAAGCTGCGTAGGTTGTTGCTCGAGAGAAAGTAGCGCAAAAAAAGAAAGAGGTTGAGCAGGCCGCAACCCAAGAAAATGCACAACAGGAAATGAAGGAAGTTGTTGCTAAGGCAGCCATTGACAAGGAGTGTGCCACAAAGGAGGCCACATTGGAGGGTGAGGTGTTTTCTTCTCTACATACTATGGACAAGAAAGGGTTCGAGGAGGAAGGGGTGGTGTTGAGGAGCAAAGAACTCCCTTTAAATTATAGAAGCAGACCAAGGAGACAACTTCCGAGCCCAAAAAGAAGAAAAAATCGAACAAGTATGCGCATGCAGATCCAATGGTCCTCACTAAGGGGGACTTGGATGAGATCAGCAACAAGGTCCGTGATACAATGACGAAGCTCTTGACATAATTTGAGCAACAATACATGTAGACATTGGGAGCATGAAAAAGGATTTGCGTGAGTTGTAGATTCAAATAGGTCAAATTCAAGCGAGCGTAGGACAAGCGACTAGGATTAATGTGAGGTTGTAGCAAGCCAACGCATCAGTACTAAACATAGACAAGACTTTGGACCTCAGAGTTATTCCCTTACCGGAAGGATCACTGGCGTTGTTATCACTCTGAAGTTTTCCCTAGAAGTTATCAAAAGAAGGAATAATATGAGGTAACCACAAAACAATCTTTTAGACTCAGGTTCTAGCCAACCTAAGTCTAGAGAGGGGTCTCTCTTTATGATTTAACTTTGTTTTTATTAGATTTCAGGCTAGTTCTTAGTGTTCGTGAGGATTTTGATTTTGGATTGAAAATTGGGTGGTGGAATTCTTAGAATAGATGGATAGAGCTAGGTATTCAAGCCATTGGGCTATGGAGTCAATCAAAGGATAGATTAATTGGACTAGATCATTAAAGGGAATGTTCACAGGGTAGGCTAGCAAAGAAAAAGGTAAATCTTTAGGTTTAATGGATGAGATGGTTCTAACCAGGGTGAAAAGGAAATGAAGAATCCTTAGACCAAGACCATAATGAAAGGAAACAGGTGATCATAAACAAAGGGAAATTAAGAATCCTTTTTTATAGACCAAGGGGAGAAACTACAGAAGTAAGGGAGCATTTAAGAATTCCCTAACTAAGATAGTTTAGCTGAAAACATTAAGAATGTAAACAGTCAAGACAGAGTGCATTAAAGCAAGTTCTGAAATATCATTCCTAGTTTACCATTCAGATTTCATAGAAACACATATGATTATTAAGAAACATAAGGAAAAACAATAATACACATGAGAGAATACTTATTTGATTTTCTCTTTACACAAGAATCCCGAAAAATATCTAAGCTTTATTCCATAATCCAGCAAGCCAATCCAATTTTGATACAATATCAGTTTGATTTGAGATAAAAGTCTAAAGAAATGTCTTTGAATCCACCCTCAATACTTCGAAATGTGAAGTATTTATACAAAAAATATTTACAAAATATCTCATAACAATATGAGATTTAATCTAGGGAATCAAAATATCTTCAAGCATGAAGGTAGGGATAGATGGAAAACTGCATCATGTTGTCCCTCTTATTGTGGTAGTGTTAATTGTTGCAGTTGGATTTGAGCCCTTTAAGTTGGTTGATATTTGTACATTGGAATCATATTTATCTTTAATCTTTCACTGATACTCTTTAACCTGCTACCCTTTGACCCTGTTTATCTGTCTCTTATCTGCCTTTAGATTTACTGTGGTAACTTATAGTAAATATGTCATCTTTTCCCACCATTCATCCTCAGTTAACTTTACTTTGAGAATTCTTCTGTAGATTTCATCTGCTTCTGTGTATTTGGAAAAATTAGGCTTGGTGACAAACAAATGCTTACCTCATGCTCTAGAAAAAACATATTCTCCAAAGTGTCATACAATACTTTTCCAGTTGGCAAGGCTTTGATATCTAAAGTGCTTGCTTGTTCCTTGGCCAATTTCCTTAGCCTGTCAGTGTAGTCCAATTGGATCATAAGTTTATCATGGATGACCATAGGATTGGGAAGGCCATTATCCCTAAAAATTTGAAATTTGGCAATGAATCTGTTAATGCTCACCAGCATGTTATGGAATTTTTCCTCTAAGTTGACCATAAGGTTTCTTTTGGAAAGAACCTTTTTTACTTCTATGATGGCTTCAGTCCTATCCTCTACACCAAGCTCATTAAGCTCATGTCTGTTTTTACTGTTGAATAAGTGGATGAGTCGATTAGCATCCTCAGGCTGGTCTCCTAAATCTTCCTTTACTTTTTGAATTGCTTCAGTGGCCACTTTTACCAATTCACTTTGCTCAAATATTACTTTAATTGATGGAAAAATATCATTGACAGAGTCAATGATATGGGCCCAGAGCATCTCCTTGGTCTGTCCTAATAGCTTTTATAGAGTTATTTTTTTTTCTAGGACCTTGATCTTCTCACCCATCCTTAGGGCTTTCTGTGTTTCCTCTCTCTATTGAATTTGGGCAAGCTTACACTCAATTTCTAAGCTTTCCACTTCTTCAGCCTTTTGAACTCTTTTGACTGGATTGACATATCCTCCATGGCTTTTATCAACTCTATTGTTTTCTCTGTTGAAGCACCGGTTGTTGTATATTTAGTAGTGATAGACAGTGTTGTGGCAGGTGGAGCTGTGGGTGCCAATGATGATGCCGATGTTGAAGGAACTGAAGTAGAAACAGTAGGAATAGCAGTCCTAGAAGTGGCGGCCAAGTCACTTTATTTGGATTGAATCAATGTGTCCAACTCTTTCTCTATTTCTTTTAGTTAGTCATTTAGCTTTAGGACCAAGTCCATAAGCTCTTCTTGTCCTTTTTGTGTCTCCAGGACTTCTGCTCTTTGTGGGTGATGTAGGGGTTGAATCTTGAGTTGCTTCTTCAAAGCAGCTATGTCATCATTCTTCTTCTTTATCAATTTTTCGGTGACCTTTACATCTTTGGGATCATGTCCCAAATCAATGATCAAGTCCTCTAAGGACTTGATTCTAGTGCCTTTGGCCTATGAAGAGGCCTTCTCCAATTGGAACTGAGTTGATATGTTATTCAGGGTGTTTTGTAATTGGTGAGATGCGATGGATTTCCCTATCAAGGTGGAGTAAATCATCTCCCCTGTCTGCTTGTGCATCTCAATCTGGTCAATAGGATGAATGTCCTTTCCCAGTACTTTGAAATCTATCTTTTTGAAGTCTGTTATTGTTCTTGGTTACTAAGTAGTAGGCTTCATAAATTTCATTTGCATTTTTCCCTCTTTCACATCATAGGCTGACATAAGCCTTGTTTGATTGGTAGGTGTCGTCTTTAGGTATTGTGCATAAGTCTAGGCTTTTATCCTCTCATTCCTGGCTTTTATATCCTTGTATCTTTCCATGATGTCTTCATCCCTGTCATCTGGCATTTTAAATGAGGACACTTCAACACTCTGCTACCTTTCCAACATCTGAGTGTGTGATGTGGAAGGTTCAACTGTGCCCCTAGAAGGAGTGGCAAGCTTGCTTTGTTCTATTTTTGTGCTGGTGGCCCCAACTGTTTCTTCTATAAATTCCTATTTAGAGACAGGATTTAACCTTTGCCTTTTGACCAGGCTGGTCTCTGCATATGTCTATGTGGTTGTCGTGCTTGAATTAGTGGCTTCTTCCCTGTTTCTTTTGAGGCTTTTCTCCTCATTTAGAGGAGTTTACAAGATAGAGGGAGTACTCATGATGGGCTCTAGTATACCTGCTTGAGTTAACTCCTCTGATAGGTCTGGTTGTTCTGACTCTTCTTGCACCTGAGATTCTTCTTCTATGTGTGATTCATTTTGTGCATGAGATTCTCCTTGTGCTTGTGATTCTTCTTGGATTTGAGATTCTCCTTGGACTTGAGATTCTCCTGGCATCTACAGAAAAGAACCCTCATCAAGCCCTTTCTCTAGATCAATTAGAGCATTTTCAACTGCAACTTTAGTGTTATCCTTGTCCACTAAAGTATTCTCCACCCATTCCAATTGATTTGCATATTTTTCTATTTGAGGGATTCGGTGGTGAATGTAGGGAGCCATCTTGTTTTTCTGCCTTTTGTTGCAGATGAAGTCATAGGGATCATATCTCCACATGAAACTCTATTTTAGTTTAAGTCTCTGAAGGATTTTCTCTGCCTCTTTTCCATCTTCTTGGCTATTACACACAAAGGGGCCTGGTTGATCTTTGATTCTGAGTTGGGCCTTCTTTTTGGCTTTAACAAAATGCACCTCATCTGAATTTATTATCTGCCTGTAGTACTCCAAAGAAAATAACCTCATTGGTAGGTATATGGGTAGTTTATATGGGGCCAACTCACAGCCGTATATTCTAATTTCAGTGTGATTTTGGTATAAGTACCAATCTCCCACTTTGTGTTGTTTTGAAAGTTGTAAGATCTTCCTAATATCTAAACTGATTCTTGGAGGAGGACTTCCTAACAACATTGTTACTATAGGATGTACAAAAATATCTATGAAGTTTGTATATGGATATGGGGAGTCATGCTTATGGATCAGAGGAGTCCAGAAGATCACTGACTTAGGATGACCTTGGTATCAAGCTTTTGGAGGGTGAAGGGGAACTTGCCAGCTCGGTAATATAGAAAAAGATGGTACAAAACTAAGGAATACTTGAATACTCTTTCATTACTCATTCTAAGAAATTGTTCATGCATTCTATCAGCTATGAACTTGGAATAATCATTCATGACAGTAGGAGGCTCTCCTGGAGTCAAGATGGACATGAAGGCTAAGATGATTTCATCTATATACTCACTGGTGGTGTATCCTAAGACACTATAAATCATTGCTACAATGTCCTGACCAAATGGGTAAAATATGCTATCCACATATGGAGGAGGATCTTTTGGGATATGCTTTTCCTCCCTGATGAAGGTTTGAAACATTTCAACAAGTTTGGTAGTGGTAAGCTTGGGGAAACAATATAATAGTTCTCCAATTGAGATAGGGGTTAAATTTTGTCCTGGTTGAAGTTGCAACATTTCATTTATTGGTTTAGCAATGATGGTGAAAAGTATCGTCTGGTCTGGGGACATCACTGCTCTTTGGCTGGGGATGTACTTTGTATGGCAATAATGGACAATTTTGGGAAAGAATGTACCTTAGGGAATTGATACTTGGGAAAATTAGACTCCCAAAGACCAATTTTATCGGCATGAATGAGGTACTGATCTCTATATCAATAGTATAGTTTGATAGGGGATTCAAGGACAGAGGTGTCCTTGATTTGGAAATCTTTATCAGCAAGGGGAAGGTGGCCCGAGTCCAAGTGTGGAGTGGAAATTGGTCTGACATTGTAATGTCCTATCTAGGGTGCTAGATTGGGCTAAATTTATTATCAACCAGGGTGCGTATACTTAGAGGCGTGTGCCTAAAATATATAGACATAAAGGATCTACTCTAGACCTATGATTCCTAGGTACAGTGCTGAGACTAGATCTAATGTTAAACTATCAATCAAAGCTTTAACTAAGCAGCAAACCATATGTCATTAACAACTAAAATGCAATCCACAACATGCTGTGTATCACTATATTTAAAGGCTTCGGTCCCCTTACAGAGACACCAAACATGAAACCCCTGTTTAATGGCACTCAACAGTCATGAATATTTATTGTAAGCATGCAAAGTAAAAATCATAAGCATCGTCCATATCAGTGCTTTACAAAGCAACCCTGGATCGAATCCTTTACAGGATATGATTCACAATCCAGATGAGGGTTGTTCAAGCACATACACAGACATCTAACAGCGCATTCATAAACACAAACGTAAGCATCAATCAAATCCCTGAGCATATAAATCGATATCAAATACCATTCAAACGCTTGACTGTAAAATGTAATTAAAATCACAATGTAAACTTAATTAAAATGTCGGTATACCATGCACGCAGGGCCCGTCCGCATTCGTGGAACACCGAGATAGTTACTCCACGATCACAGTATTACAGTATTAAACAACGCACAGAGATTGTAATGCAATCTTATATTAAATCAAAAGCTCTGTTCTGAGGCGACAAGGAATGTATACAAAACGTAAAGGTCTGAAGTATCAAAAAAGGTAAACGAACATATAACCAAGTTCGGCCTTTTAATTACATACATCACATCCTTTGAAAAATGGCTGTTTATCCATGGGCGGCTGTTGCTGCTTTTGTAAAAAAAACGCAAAGATGTTCCTATCCTATCTTACGCATATAAAAACTAGGAAACAACTAAAAATCGAATTGACTGTAACTGAGTGTTGTTGCTGCCTTTGTGCCAACATGCCATAGTTGACCAGGCGTTGACCGCGCATATAGGAGGGATGTTTCCGCTGCGG
>APFE030814589.1:0-14483 GCA_000404065.3 Pinus taeda | reverse complement strand
GTGTCATTTGCATTTAATAGTTAGTTTTAAGTATCATTAGGTGTCATAGTAGGATGAATTCGAATTCCCCTCATGCTTGAGGAGGAATATCAGTTATGTAAAGAGATCTATATATAGCTTAAGCATCAATGTACTCAGGGTTGGAAATTTGATAACAGAAGTACTGTTTTAGCTTATGTAAAGACCATTTTCAGTAATATAAGTTGTCTGCTTTTCTTCTCAGGATTCATGAAGGATTTTCATGTTCATAATGTGTGATTTGTTCTTTCCTTAATGTCTTTTACAGTTGCATAGATGTGTAATCACTCAGAATTCACTGATTGTGCTCTGACTTCCTGTATGCATGTATGAACCGTGGTTTTATATGAGTTGTGTTCTAAATATCTAAATGGTAAGTGCCCTGACTTCTATGTAAAGGCAGTGTCATAGTTTACTGAAGTATGATTGACTCCATAGGCCCAATGGAAACTTATGTAATGTTTATCCAGCCATCAAATGTGTTAATGTTATTCCACAAGAGTTAGCCATCTTATTTATAGTCAAAATCAATAACCCTTTGAGAGAGCCCTCTCAGGCTAAGGAGGCTAAGCCTTAGTCAAAAGATTGGTTTGAAATAGTTACTTGAAGTCTTCCTCGTCTGCAGCCTTCCAGGGCTTGATTTTGAGATAACAGTATCCTTGGCATCAAAACTAGACCCAACCTGGGATTCAACCATTGCTAATAGCCTTCTCCTTCTTTGCAACCTAGTCTCGACCATGCACCGGCTTCACTTGCAACCCAAGTCCTTCATGCAACACTTATCAGGAAGTGTCTCATCAACCTCTTTCCCTGCAAGAACCTGTCAGCACAGTCACTTCTTCCAAGTGTATCCCACACTTGCACTTCGTCACGAGCTTCACTAGCTCTGATACCACCTATCACGCCCCCAAGCCTATGGTGGTCTTTCAACCGTGCCGGCGAGGTGCGGCACCACCGAACACTTTCTTTTTAACAATACTTGTGCACATGGACTACGCCTAATTCACA
This sequence comes from Pinus taeda, assembly GCA_000404065.3. Taxonomy (NCBI): domain Eukaryota; kingdom Viridiplantae; phylum Streptophyta; class Pinopsida; order Pinales; family Pinaceae; genus Pinus; species Pinus taeda. The sequence goes on along the minus strand of APFE030814589.1, from coordinate 13,457 downwards.
ACCGTGTACTTAGTTTGTGTTTCTCAACCAAGTATAATATCAATTATCCTTTATATCAATGAACACCCATACTTTATTCATTATCCACAACAATTATAAAAGAGAGCAACAATTGCACGATATAAAGGGGAGGGGCAACTCCTGAACAAGTTTGCCCAACAATATACTATATCGGTTTTTCAATAATACAATCATCAAGTATACTTGGCAAAACTCCAAGTCTATACTTAGCCAATTTTACAAAAAAGGCAAAACAACCTTACAACATCTTTGTGCACGCCTTGCACGATGGGTGGGTGCTCACCCGAGCCACCAAGACAGCCTCGTCAATCCCGGCACAAAACTGCACTTTGTTCGACCCGAGGCACACCTTGCCCAACCTCCGACCAACTCCAAGTAATATCAAGTGAGCGCCTTTATGAAGTGCGCATGAGCTATGCGCATCACCTTCCAAATCTGCGCACTTTTCCTCACACTTGAGCTCTTATACGAAGATCCAAGTCGAATGTGTTGTCAAATGAGGCTCCTCCATCGCACATATATACTCTACGTTGGGTGTGGGTGGGCTGCCCAGCCGACCGCCCACACACCCCTTCACACAACGCTTGGGCGCTTGTCATAAGTCGGCCACACCCTCATCCATGGGTCAGCCACCCAATGCCTCAATCGCTCCTCGTGTAAGTATAAACGCACCAACGCTTCCTCATATCGTTGCACTCAACTTGTGTAAACGTCGCTCTGCCGTGTGCTGCTACCCGCGTGCCCGTCATGCGCGCCCGCCAGTTCGTCGCTACTCACCCGCCCGTCGCGTGCACGCACGGTCGCTGGGCGCCCGCCCGTCGCACAACAAAGAAGGCGTTACACAAGGGGTTGAATCCCACTGGCTGCTACTATAACCTCTAGGAGAAACCACCTAGCCCGCAAAAATGACCCTTGGTTAAGACGAGACTTGAACTAGTGACCTGCACAGCAGCGCAGACGACCCGACTGCCACTATAACCTCTAGGAGGACCCGACTGCCACTATAACCTCTAGGAAGAACCGCCTAGCCCGCAAGAACGACCCTGGTTAAAACGAGACTTGAACTAGTGACCTGCATAGCGACACAGACGCCTTAACAGATTGTTCGCTAGCACAATTATTTTTTAACTTATATTATAATTTCATTTATTATTGTTATTTTTATTACATTTTAATTATTATTATTCTTCTTTAATTAACCAATTTTGCTATCCCTTCTCTTTTATACTTATTGGTAAAATAAATTTATTTGTAAACCCATTTTATTAATAAATTAATATGAGAAACAATATGTAAATATAAAACACCACTATATAACATTCTCTACCGAAAAAACAGTATTAAAACCCCCTTCTAAATTAAGAATATATGAAAATAACTATACAACATACAACACCGATAAATCAATACCAAAACCCCATATTACCAAACTATTAATCTTAGAAATAAATACATTCCTGAACCATTTAAGGAATATAAGAATACTACAATGCAATGATGCATATGTGTGAAATTTAAGCTTTATAAACAGAACCTATAGTTAACGACAGGTCGAATAATACTTCAACACATTTCATTTATTTTATTGACTTAGTCTTTAAAAAATGGCACACTCGATTATTGCAGATACAAATACATTCCATATAAGTGTGACTTATTAGGGCTGTATCTCTTCACTTTGAATTAACAAATCTACAATTGTGACGAATTTCCCCACTCGTACCGGTGAGGGGTCGATTGTTTCCCATTTTGATCATGGATACTTTGAAGTCGTTGAAGAACGCCTCTTGGTTCCTCATATAAAATTCCACCAACTTCCTAGTACTTCCTCCATTGGAATAAAGCAGCTGGTCTGAATCCAGTAGGCCTTCGCCAGATGGTAGATTCTTATAATACTGTTTGTCAAAAGTAACTGGAGTCTGAAAATCTAGATCTGTCACAGTGTTGTTATCAAAGAAGCAAAGTTGTTGGAGCGACGTTAAGAACTCTGTTTCAAGAGTGGGATATCGACCTGGTTTGAGTCCCATGAACCTAGAGTTGAATGTTACACAACGTGCCTTTCCTATTGTATGGGCACCTGCAAAACATATCAATCACTTAGTAATCTAAAATCCTCAATGACAAGTCCTTCTGAAAAAATTATCAGTTTTTTTTTGTTTCTAGAGACATAATCCTGAATAATAATAACCCTTTTACAAAACTTAACATTACACTGAAACTTTGTAAATCACAGAATTTTGGATTCGAAATTGATCATTTTACAGTTTCATATCCATCACACACACCCTAGGCGCATATATATCCCTTGATTCTTTCAACTTTTCATGTCGTTAAGCATGGTTATTGAGCGTTTACACTTCAGAAATTTTCATTCTTTGTATAGTTAAAATAGATCATGTGTTCAGATGAATCTTATAAAGATAAATGAATATATAGATGGGACAACCTGAGAGAGTAACCAGATCGTTTTCTGTGAGGCCTACATCCTTAAACTTGGAGATAAGCGTTGAAATATTCGATGTTGGGGCCGGAAGGCTGTTAGCTACTGCTGCTTTGCTTGCTGTTAAGCTATCTCTCCTGCCCAGCGGCACCTCCCAATATGGTCCTCGTGTCTGATCATGACAAAAAGAAAATTCTCCTCCTTTAACTCTATAATCTTCATAAATCTCTGAACAGGTAAATGCCCATTTATGAAATTTGAACTTCAGCAATAAAACAGTAAAATTTTACCAAGACCACAGAATCCCGTGCTGCCATTGTAAGAATATCAGCACATGAAACTTTTCCAGGGCATGCAGATTCAAGCTCTTCTTTGATGTAATCTATGACTTCGAAACCACGAGAAGAGTTGAGGTTGGGACCTGCTGTCTTCTCTCCCTCAAATGTAGCAGTGTCATCCAGCAGCACTGAACCATCACATCCCTACACAAAATTTTCATTTCTCTATAAATATTCATTACAATTTAATCAAATATTTCTGAAACATTAATTCTCTTTATAGTGATAATATCTACTGGTCTGAATGTGCCAGCGATCACCAGACCTAAGGGACACTTAGCCGTGATTGATATATCATTTACAAATAATCTGCAAGTGCTGAGAAATTTTGTGCTAATTTCGTTGTAACTATTTTACACAGTCATCTATTCTGGTCAGGATGGGGAAACACCAAAGACAGCGTTGCTGGGATCCCACTGGAAACACCAAAGACAGCGTTGCTGGGATCCCACTGGAAACACCAAAAACACCCTTGCTGGGATCCCACTGGTTACGGGGACTAATTTAACTGGAAATTGTTTTGATATTAAATAGATTGTATTTCACATAAATACTATAAACAAAACTCTTAAGTCTAAAAACAATGAACAAAATTCTATTTTTTCATGAACAATTTTACAATTATAATTCCCTTCTGTACAATAATACTAAAAATCCACAGATAGATTGAGTTACTTACATTAACAAAGCAGTCATGAAAATGCAGACGAAGAAGAGAGCCAGCCATACGTGCCTCCTGAGCTACAGCCCTTTGAACTCCAGCAAAAACAATGGCTTCAGCCTGTGGACATGTCCACAGATAGTAATCAGGCCTTAATGATCCAGAAGGATTTGCTCCGGAGGTTACCCATCCAGACATCAACGCGAAAACAAAGCAAAATCTCAGAACAACAGCCATGGTAGAGCCGCTTTCCATGAGTATAAAACACAGCGGAATAGAAGATTTGTCTAATATTCTCCAGTTGGGTATACAGGAATGGCATATTTGAGATGCCCTTATATCTTATTTATACTAAGAAATCCATGAACTTGGTCGTATAGATCGGTTTGGCTCCGGAATATTCGAGTTGTCCATCACAGTGCAGGGGGAGATTATACACGACCCATTCAATTGTCCGCGTTCAGGATAACAATGGAACCGAACGTGTTTTGGGAATTTTAGATGTGGTTTCCATCAACGTTGAATATTTCTTTCTTGATAATAATGAAAAGTTAATTTGATAAGGTGACATCATAATTTTGACATTTTGTTTATGGTACCATTATCCATATATTAAGTTAATATGAAATATTATGTAATAAGTTAATCATCGGTTCAATATATTTCATTTTACCTATTGAATTTTATTTTATTTTCATGTTATAAACAAAGACAAAATATGTAAGAACACTAAACCATCAATAACCTTATAACACCAAATTCTAAGAAGACATTGTAGAAAAGAAAACTAACAAACAAATTAACACGTTATTGCAATTATATATATATATATATATATATATATATATATAATAGATTTGAAAGGGAATTTGTTGATTTTATTGAATATTTAATATCTATAATGGATTTGGATGAAAGACGACGGTTGACTTTCGTTCATATTCGACTGAATTTAAGAATCTGCACTCAAACTAAAATATATGGAAGGTGCGTAATGCCGTAACCGAGTATTTAAATAGAGAGATCGCACTCATAACTCAATCTCTTTTACTTTCACAAACAGATTTTGTTTCTGGTTTTGATTAGTTCATTGGCCCGGCCATTGAAATACGTGGTCAAATTTGATGGCTGCAAATCAAAGTTGCCGCCTTCATATGGTTCTTAATGCTTCTTAGCTTTCGTAGTTTGTACTTTTATAATTTTTTGAAATTTTATTAAAAAAATAAAAAATTATATGTGCAGATGCGGAAGCATTTCAGGTAACTATAGATGAAAAATAATATAGAACTCTTAGCATTGGCCATAAGCCATCAACTAAAACCATGAAGAGAAGATGAAAGAAAGCTCAACAAACTAAAAATGATAATAGTTAGCTTCTATTTTTTTGCCTTTTCATCTTTGAACTGTCTCGCAATCTTATGTAGATGAGGAGATAGGATCATTTTTAGCTCATCCCCCTACATGGGGGTTCTTTATTCGAAATAGAAGTGTCTAGTGAATGGACTCTTTTTGAGCCCACTAAAATATCCTCCGGGCAAGTTATGGATTCAATAAGTGCAAGTTAAGATATCTAGATTGGTTTTTAATCTTTTGCATGGGATGTTTTGGATCCTTGAGGTTTTGGAAACTCTTATTTTTTTGTTTGGTTGGATAATTTTTTGTTTTCATTTTTTTTTCAGCCAAATAGATGTAGGATTGAAGGGTTTCTAAACATTTTCCTTATAGTTTTGGTTTTTTTTTGAGGTCGCTTGATCTATGGACAAAAATCATATAAATAATATATTTGGAAAAAAATACAACATCCAAATGTTGTGTTTTTATAATCTAAACCTTGGATCGAGCGATGTGATCTATGCTTCAATATAATACAATCGGGGAGACCGTTGCTTAGATCCATCTCTACACATATACAAGCAAAAGTAAATAGACCATTCACCATTATATCTGTATCATTTTCTTGAAGGAGCTTAGTGTGTTTCCAATGTCCATTAGAACCTTTGGTGCCAAAAATTTGGAGGAAGATTTGGTAGCTTGACCCATACAAACATTTTGGTTAATGTCATTGTTGAAGCATCAAAATCTTTGACCCAAGGGAAAATGATGAGTTCAACATTACCCAAAAACACAACCCTTCCATACGTACTTTCTTTGCATCCTCATGACACAAAAATTGTACCACAAAGAACCCTTTTGAACAAAGATTATGACAATTTTTGGTCCAAGTTGAAAAGAGCCATTGGTGTAGCTCTTCTAATTTAGGCTAGAAACCATTAAACCTACAAATAATAGCTAAGAGTTAGAGATTGAAGAAGAGAAAATTTATCTCTTCATTATTGATATCTAGTGTTGGCATATGATCTAACTTCTCAATAATATAGCGGCCTAGAAGGAATGAAGATTGTTCGATGACATTAGGTTTTCCTTGACCTGCATCCTTGTATGAAAGAGACGAAGATGGCTTGCTAAACCCTTTAGCACCCCCATACAGCCTTGAAAGTAGAACTATATTTGATATTCTAGAGATTCGATAATCACAAATGTGATAGATCCTACAATTTTTTACCTCCATAGATCATACGTTGAACAGTTGAAGGGATTCCCAGGTGGTTCTCCAAGTTTTTCTTTAAAGACACCATAATGCAGGAAAATCCAAATTTTCCTACGTCTTCACCTTTATTTAATTTGTCTCGGAATGTTATTGCTTCACTACTCAGTTGTGGTTATACGAGTCTTTACATTTTTTCCCATCTGGATAAATTTTACACAATGGTTATCAAAACTCACACAATGAACACTAGCGTTTGATGAACACCAACATTTATTGCTTAACTTGACATCAAACATTTAAGTTGACTAGTGGCTCTTTTCTTAGAATTTTCATATGGTTAAGGTCTTTGCACAAATTCCACGAAGGTTTCAACCCTTTGTCTTCTTGTCACACAATGAATTCATGGATTCACACTAAGCTTCCACAAACTTCTATAGACTTTTTATGAGTCCCTTCTGACCTCTACAATTGGAATATGAATAGTAATATATTTGTATATTCTCCCAGAATTTTCCTTAACAAAATTTAACCCATTTCATTCTACTTCTCTCACACAATAGGGATTAGTTATACCTACACAAATTTATTCTCAGATCATTGTATTTGATATTATATATTTCCCTTAGCACATGAATAATAACATTTGTATGAAAAATTTACACATAACTCTATTATTAGCTTCAGTATTCACATAGAACTAAAACCCTGCTTAATTCTAGGTTACACACAAATGAAGTAATTTTTCATTCACGCATACACACAAAGAGCATTATAAGCATAAAAATGTTTCCATTTACTTTGATTCATCAAAACTTTGTACATACAGTCTAATTCAGAAATTTCTCTTCTTCTCTATAACTATGGCATGATTTCATATTCATTTGGTCATTCTATTTTTCCTCGCACTTACTCTCTTTTTATTGCCCGTAGGCTTGTAATATATAGAATTTTGAAACATCAAATATTTTTTAGAACCTAAAATCACTCCACAAATTAGGTTTTCTAAATCCAAAAATCACTCAAGTTATACCTAGAATCATTGCATAAATCTCTGATGCTTTCTATGATAATTAAGGAAACCAAAATTATTTACAATAAGGAATTAGAATTCCTTCTCCATGTTGAAACCCCCTTTGGATCTATCTCCAAAAAGGTTTGATATTTTTGAGAATAAGAATGCTTCAACATCAGACTCCCAAACTAGAAAAAATTATGATCTCTTGGTCATAAGCCTTTGATGTAACAATCCTCCTAGATCCCACATCTTGTTCTGTAGTTTTCCATACATTCTACCTTCAAAATATTTCACAATCAACTGGATGTTATTGTCGATTGTCTACTTCCTTTCATTGTGTCTTATTTTTGGATTCTTCTTCATAAGTTCCCGTAGCTCATTTATCTCAATATCCAACTCGTCGTTTTGTTTACAAATGTTGTCCATTTCTGACTAAATCTTCTCTTGCATAAGAGTATCATAACTCTTATCCCAAATTTCTTCAACATACATCTTCTAACATATGCTTAATATATTTATATTCCTCCTCCAATGTTGTTCTTCAACAGATAACTATTGTCTTCTTCAAAATTATCCATTTGAATTTAGTCTTTCATCTCAGTAATACTTTGTTGCATGAGTTTTCCTTTCCTTTGCTGAAAGTTATTCTTGTTGTTTCCCATGGTTTGCCATATTTCTTCTTCATTTATTCCACTATTATATGGAACTTTCATGTGCTCCTCCAAATTAGCTAATCCTACAAAATCTATGTAGTCCTCACTACATGTATCTTTTTTCATCCATTTATCTATGCGTTGGCCTATTTGTGTTGCCATTGTTGTCACCTTTTTGTGTGATGTGCTTATGAGTCTATGTGCCAAGTCTTGAGTTTGTTGTATACTTGTTGAAGGTTGTCATGTTGATGTAACGTTTTGTAATAAGTCTCGGTAGGTCTGTAGGATAGGTGTCATGAGGTAACAAGGCTTCATATGAAGCTGAGCTATAGTTGTAATAGAGGTCTATTTGATGATGTGTGTGATGTCTTGTTGAAGTTACGCAGTTGTGTTCCTGATGTCGAGATGAAATTGGAAGGATGGTTGACAGGTCATTTTTCTCCCCTGAAGTTTTTTGGCAAGTTTGATGGTTGGATCCTTGCTTTAAGCCATGATCTCCCCAAGTCACATGGAAGGAGGCTCTTCAAAGTGACTTGAACAGTCCAGTTGCATGGAGGACAAGCCGATGCAAGCGACCAACTCTTTCATTTAGTTTTTCCTAGCCCTATGCATTTGACCGAGGGATTACGCATTTATCTCTGAGTTTCTTACACTGCTATGGAAATTTATTTATTTTGGGTAGAGTCTAGTGTCAAAATTTTCCAAAAGAAAAAATAAATTGAAATAAGTCATGGGGAATCTATAAGCTTGTTAAACTTGAAATCGTCAGAGGGCTAGTGGAAGTAGTGGTTTTATATGGTCAAGATTCCAATCTCAATCATTTCTTAAGAGTTTGAAAAGGTTTTGCGTGAGCTCCATCATCTGAAAAATTAATTGACTTAAAAATCTCCAAATTATATAAATATGAGAAGGAAGGAAGCTCATTTGTTGGTTCGGAAGAAGGGTGTATGAGGAGTGCTATTGAGTTGCAACTGAAAAAACAATGATTTTTGCATTAATTTCAGAATTACATAATTGCAATGTGCTTCAGAGAATAATCTTCAACAGAATTTCAGAGTAGTGTGCAGTGATTGAAAATCACTTTGGCGAGTATGTGTGGAGAGAGTTGATCTCTCAATTGGAGTGTGGATTGTAGATGCATGAGTATGTCTATTTGTTTCATGTTTGTTTATGTAGCAATATTCTCATTTCTGAATTATATTCTTTTAGAGAAGAATTGTTTGTGCTTAGAATGGGGATCTTAGGTTGACTGCATGCTATTTGTCTATTGTAGGAGTGGGTGCTCCAAGTTGGTTGTGGCCAAAATTTTTCATTCATTCGAGGGTGGGTGCTCCATTTCTAGTGGGTGCTAGTTGATGTAATGTAATGAGAAAATTTTGAAGAAATAGATAATAAGGAGAAGCAACAAACAATTCATTGGTTTTTTTGCCCTCGAGGGGGGTTTTTCCATGTAAAATCTAAGTGTCTATATGTGATGGTTATTTGTGTTTTTCATGAGCTTGATTATGTTATATATTTCTAAAGAAGTTTTATTTGTAGAAATTATTTTTATATTTCCGTAATACTAATTCACCCCCCCCCCCCCCCCCCCCAGTATTACTTATGTCTAACAATTGGTATCAGAGTCATCTACTTTGTTGCAGCTTGACTGCTAAAAGGAGAATTCGAGAAGGGATAATGGTTGGCCATGATGTGAAAGTAATAATTTTTTATGGTAAAAAATACCACTTATGGGAGCTGAGAATGGAAGGGTACCTCATGAATAAAGGTGTTGATGTCTTCCCTATTGTGGTGACTGGATATGTTTTTCCTAATGTTCTTCCTTCAGACCCTGATAGAAACAAGATTTTTCAAAACAATGCAAAAGCAAGAAATGCTATTATTGCAGCACTTAGTGAGCATGAGATGATATAGGTCATGTATTGTAAATCCACCAAAGAAGTTTGGGACAAACTTGAGAATAGCTATTAAGGTGTCAAGAAGGTGAAGAAAAAGCGAAGTTATAAACCTGTAGGATGGGGTTTGAGAGCTTGAAGATGAAGGAAGATGAAATTATTGCATAATATTTTTGAAGAGTTGAATCAGTAATAAATATGATTAAGAGCATAGATGAATAATTTCAAGATGAAATCATTATTGAGAAAACCTTGAGGTCTTTACTAGAAATATTTCATCCAAAAGCTTATGTTATTGAGGAGATATTTCATTTGAGCACTCTTACCATGGAGAAATTGCTTGGAATACTTAAAGCTTATGAGATGTGCATGGTTAAAGAGAAATTTGAATCTAGTGAATTTGCATTCAAAGTCTTCAAGGAGGCCAATGCTATTACCAAAAATCTCAAGAAACTCCCCAAGAAAATCAAGGAAGAGGAAGAATACTCTAGTAGTGAATTTGATGAAGAATTTGCTTAGTTTGCCAATAAATTAAAGAAAGGTACTAGAAGGTATAGATGTATGCTTCCTTTCAACTGTTTCGAATGTGGAGAAGTTAGACATTTTGTTACAAAATGTCCACAAAAAATAAGGAAAAAGGATATGAAGAGCAAGGACAAAACCCATAAATTTCGAAAAGCTAAAGTTCAAAAGAGATGGAGTTATTACTCCAAAGAAGAGAGTGATATTTCTAATGAAAGCGGTGAGAAATATTCATCATAAGTAGAGAAAGAGAACAATGAATGTGTTCTTATGTATCTTGAGTCCAAATATGAATCAGATTTAGAAGATGTAGAGATTAATTATGGAGGTGATCTCATTTCTTCACTTGATGAACTATACAAAGCTAGAAACAAAAAAAAGCAGATGAATAGGGAAATATGAAAACTAAAGGGCAATAAACGCTATTTGATTGTTGATCCTTTGAAGATCCACTTGGATGAGATTGAGAAATTCAAGGAAATTTTACTGCAATAAATTATGGTTAAATAAAATAATATCGGCAAGTTGAGGAAAGAAAATGAACATTTGAAGCAGAATGTTGGAGTAGCTCCCATTGCATGCACTCATGAAGAAGACATCATCTGCTTAAAGAGATATTTGGAAGAAGTTAAAATGAAGGAGACTGTGCTCACCAATCAGCTAGAAAAAGCTAAAGAGAATTGTCACGAAATTGAGGAAGAAATTGTTGCATTAAGGGAAAATCTATCAAAAGCAGAAACTAAAGCATGCCTAAATCATAAATTTATCAAGGGATCTGAAACCTTGAAAAATATTCTCAACATGAAAAGGTCATCGGAGGAAAAAATTGGTTTGGGTTCCAGTCCTCCTCTACAAAATGTCAAAGATCAGCAAAGTACCATTTATGAAGATGCATTAAAGGGCAAGGGAAATCAATCAAATATTGTTGAAACTAACAAGAATGAGCAAAAGAATGATGTTGAAAGAAAATCAACAAAAAATCAGCAAGTGAAACAAAAAGGATCCTAAAATTACACTCGTCCATCATGGCAACAAAAAGACAGGTATCCTACTTAATTTTATGGTTACTGTTTTGCATGTAATAATTTTGGACACAAAGCCATAAATTTGTAGGTTTTAACCGCGTACATAAATTACTTGCATACGAATTCTAAAACACATAAAATAAACAATGCGAGAGCATAACACATAAAACACATATACACAGTGATCTTCCCCTGGATTCCAAAACTGGGACTAACATATTGATTTTTCATTATGTTCCTTTCAATGTTACAATACATATTTATACATGCAAAAGTATCCAATACCATGGACCGAAAAACCATGATGTCCAAAACCATGGACCAAAAACCATCGCGTCCAAAACCATGTGCGCAAAATCATGCACAAAACCATAGGTAGGTCCACCCAACCTAATATAGGGTCCAAAAACAAAACTTTTTGGGGCGTTGCCCCAGACCCATAGAGTGGGTTTCCCTACACTCCTCAAACCCCCTGTGACCCCCTCGCACTATGCAATTAGCGCAACAAAGGTGGGGCTCCGGCCCCCTTCTAACCCCCCAGTTAACTACGTGGGCTAGTCGTGGAAAGAATATAACACAACCCAAAATTCTCCCACTTGTTGTTTTCTTTCCATAGGGGGCCACAAGAGAGCTTAGTCATTTATCTAGCCTTGCAACACCCATTGTTTCTCTACACCAAGAGAAATTCTCAGAGCTCACAGATTTTTTCAATGCATCTGGAGTATTCTTCAAAGTGTCCACCTTTACCAGCAACACCTTTTTGTCTTCTATCATATCCCTCACAAAGTGATATTGGACATCAATGTTCTTTGTCTTTGAATGGTAAGAAGGGTTCTTTGCCAAGAAAATTTCACTTTGGCTATCAAAGTCTATCCTTATAGCTCCCTGTACTAACCCCATACTTGAACACAATCTCTGAAACCAAACCGCTTCCTTGCTTGCATGAGTGGTTGCCATGTATTATGCCTCTATAGTTGATAGTGCCACTACAATTGTTTCTTACTCGTCCAACTGAATGCACCTCTAAATAGGTTAAACACATACCCACTTGTATATCTTCTCTGATCCAGATATTCAACCTAGGCTGCATCAATAAAGCCATGAATATCCAAAACTCTGTCCAATCCTGGTCTTCCTTGGTAGCACAAACCATAATCATTAGTGCCACGCAAATACTTGAAAACCCGCTTCATTGCTTTCCAATGCTCCTTCCTTGGTTTTGACATAAACATGCTCAATACTCCCACTGCATGTGCAATGTCTGGTCTAGTATAGACCATCGCATACATTAGGCTACCGATTGCACTTGCATATGGAATACATGACATGTCCTCTTCCTCTTCTTGTGTCTTGGGACACTGTTCAACAGGTAACTTTACACCTATAGGAATAGGAGCCTTCACCAGTTTACTATATTGCATATTAAACCTCTACAATATTTTCTCAACATACTTCCTCTGGTTTAGCCAAAGCTTCCTCTTTTCCCGATCTCTTTTAGTTTCCATGCGTAAAATAAAGTTCGCAACACCAAGATATTTCATGTTGAATTTGGAGGACAATTGGGTCTTCAAATCATAGATAATTTCATTGTCATTTCCAACTAGAAACATGTCATCCACATACAAGACTAGATAAATAACGTGGTCACCAATTAATTTAAAATACACACAATGATATGCTTTGCTTCTGGTGAAGCCAGGTCCCTGTATAAATGTATCAAATTTCTGATACCACATCCTTGGTGATTGTTTTAGCCCATACAAAGACTTCTTTAACTTGCATACTAGTTCTTTCTTACCCTTCACCACAAAGCCTTTAGGTTGCTTCATGTATATCTCCTCTTCCAAATCCCAATGAAGAAATGCTATCTTCACATCCATCTGTTCTACCTCAAAATCAAAAGCAACAACAACAAATAAAAGTAATTTAATAGAAGCTACCTTGGCAATAAGAGAAAAAATATCACCAAAATCAATTCCTGGTACTTGGGAATAACCTTTTGCTATCAACCGAGCTTTGTATTTCTCCACCTTTCCTTCTACATTTGTCTTCTTCTTGAACACCCATTTGCTGCCAATGGGTTTCATTCTAGTCGACAACTCCACCAGATCCCAAGCCTCATTTTTGTGTGCAAAGATGCCATTTCATCAACCATGGCCTCTTTCTAGAGTTTTCCATCCTCTGAATCCACTGCTTCCTTCACAGTTCTGGGATCATCATTAGTGACAGACAAAGCAAAATTTGAATAGAAAGCAGATGGACTATACCTTTCTGGCTGCCTTCTTTCTCGAACTGATCTTCTCATAGCTGGAGTTTGTGGCTCTTCATCTTCTGATTCC